>BGPR01004656.1:0-107512 GCA_013235015.1 Araneus ventricosus | reverse complement strand
TGCATTTAAAAGCATTTTTCTTTGCCATAGATTTATCTGTGTTGTACCTACACAACATTGTAGAGAATACTTTTCAGATGGTTGGAGAAGCAGAAAAAACCCTGACCGTCTGATTCTTCATTCCCGAGGACGCCTTTTCATTACTGAAATGTTTTCAGACTGGCGGATACCAGTTTTGAATACGCATTTAAAAGCATCTTTCTTTGCCATGGAATTATCTGTGTTGGCCTACACAACCTGGTAGAGAATACATTTCAGATGGTTGGAGAAGCGCAAAATAATAAAAATTTTGACCGTCTGAATCATTAAGCCGTCTTTTCAATCCTGATATTGAAAAATGCGTGTTCAGACTGGCGGAAACCAGTCTTGAATATGCATCTAAAACATTTCTTACACCGGAATGAGGTGTGCTGTTGCTTCATCTTCTTAGATACATTTTAGATGGCTGGAGCAAAAAAAAAAATAATATCACTGACCATCGGATTCTACTTCATTTCGGCAGCCTTTTCATTAATCTATCGAGTCGAATGTTTTCAAAATGAAAGGCACACGTCTTGAATATGCAAGTAGAAAACTTTTTCCTTGTCATCGAATTATCGGTATATTTCAAAGGGATTTAGAAGCCAAAAAAGCCTATTTTATTCTACATTCCCTGGACTATCATTATGAATTCAGACAAAAGTGTGAAGAATGGCGGAATTCAGTATTGAATATGGAAGAAGGAACTTGGTTCCTTTTCACTGACTGAGCAGTATTGCGCATGCAGCTCCAGGGAACGAATATTCAGATGGTTAGAGAATGAAAAAAAAACACTCGGACCATATGATTCTATATTCTAGAGACCGCCTTTTCCCAATGGAAATGAGGCGAATGTTTTTAGACTGGCGGATATCTTTCTTAAATATGTAGCTAAAAGCTTTTTTTCTTTGCCATGGAATTATCTGTTTCACCTGCACCCTCTTGTAGAAAATGTAATTCACATGGTTCGAGAAACAGAAAAAAAGTCTCGAAGAATCTGATCCTTCCTGATGCATCTAATTCTTTCAGCAGTTACTGCAACTGAAATATATATATATTATGTGTGTAAGGTGACGAATCGGAAATTAGCAGACTATGAAAAGCTGCTCTCGAAAATTCGAAAACAGTCTCTTCTTGGGTGCCGTTAAAACTTGCTACGTTAAAAAGTTGAAAAATATATCTCTATCGTCTGGTTATAACAAACTATTTCAAGTGAACTATTTTTTGTAGTCCTCTGACACATGATTTGAGGAACATCTGCCAGTATAGCGATTCTCTTGTAGAATATCTTGCTAGAGCATTCATGGGAGGAAATGTGGATTTTGTGTTCATTCCGTCTATTCTTCAGCACCGTGTGCATTGACTCGTTAAATGGAAAAGAGAAAATTTTACCGTCTAATTGTTCCAGCAGATCGAACTGAAATGTATCGCATGCTCCTCAGGCTTGCAAGATGGAAGTTTGTCGACTGTCGAAATGAACCTCTGAGGCATGGCAAAGAAAGAAAAAATGCCTTCCCTGTGAGTTAATTTACGCTGCTGTTCCTAAGCATTCAATTGATTGTTGAAAATGAAGGGAAAGAAAAGAGTTCACTTTCAATTTATCAAGAATTAATCTGTTTTACACATTCTCTCCTTCAGTCGAGAATAATCAAACAGATGGCCCTCTGAATTATGTAGAAAACAAAGCTTGAGGATTTCACCTTTTAAAATCTTTTGCCTTTTTTAGGATAGGTGAATATGGGGAAAGAATCAATTGATGCTTCCATATAATATTCGAACTAAACGGCATATTTCCCTGTCTTGCGAGTCGGGAGTAAGCAGACTAGTACATGGCCCTATTGAGCATGCCGAAGCAGAAAAAACTTCGGCACGCACCGAAATGTGTATAATTCCTGCTAGCACTTAATTCCCTTAATTAGAGAAACTCTTATTTTTTATAGCAGTTATTACAAGGGAACTTCTGTTGACATCGGGGAGTCGAAGTAAAAAACGATATGGGGGGGGGGGGGCGAAATGAGAAACATTGTTCTATCTCTTCTGGAGGCTTTAGAATTCATGTGATTTGAGTAGAGGATGCAAAATACTTTCGAAACGTATATCAGGATAGCCGAAATTGCAAAGAACATGAAAAGTACGCCTTCGTAGATCAATATATAAATCCTTCCTGAACAGTGGTTCTGCAGTTTTCAACAACAGTAGATGCTTATAAATGTAGAGTATATTTATTTGAGAATTTGCATTTTGCTGAAATCGAATAATTTGGAATGTTTTAACAAATTGTATATACTAAAATCTTTTTGGAATTTACTTAACTATTCGCTTTTTTTAAAGAAATTGAAATTCTAAGCAGCAAATATTTTTCAAATACTATCTTTAAAGGTATTTGTGTATAAAATGTGTATTTTGTACACGAAATGAGATGCGATTTTTTAGTTATGTGTTTCGGAGGTGCAAGCAACATATTAAGAAAATTTATGGATGTTTCTTTTTGTAAATTCTGCAGACATATATTTTTTCTAATGGTGTTTAACATGATTATAAACACAAATATAAAGATAAGAAAGTAAGATAAGTAATGTTTAATTGTTAGGAATTTTATATTTGAATTTTGAGAAATTTGAAGATAAAATTATAGCCTTTCGAGATCTTGTTAAATTCAAAATAACATTTTTAAAATTTTTACCAATCGGATATATATTAAAAATTTTATGTACTATCTGAGGAACTGGCCTTTTTTCGATAGTGCCGTCATTTTAAATATTAAGAAAATAGGATGCCATTTTCATTACTACTGAAAACCTGAGAATATCGTTGAAATAAATCTCATAAAAATAGAAAATCAATGCAAAAACTACAACATTTATTAAAATGTACAATTATTAATTCAATGAGAATGTTTCTCCAAAATTTCTGGTCATTAAAACTATTTATCAATACAGGACAGGTAATTGAGGTTTCAAATCTTTACAAAATGTTTGTATTTTTCACTGGGGTCATTGCAAGACAGATTAATCCCACGTAAATTTATGCACATTTCATAAATGCGTCGTTACTTGTAAAATTAGACATCAGAATTTCAAATAACTCTCTTTGAACATCGGATATTAAGGACCTCAAATGTTAAAGTATACCATTTAATTAAAAATACCTTGATAGAATTCATACTTTTCTGATATCTTCACAGAACGCACCCCGTCTACCATTTAAAAATAAATCAAATTGTTCGTAAATTAGGATGACCAGGGCTGAAACATGCCAAAACTACATGAAAAAATATATAAAATTATGGGCAATAGAATATGAAATAGTCATGCTTCCAAATCTCATAATAAAATTTATTTTAAATGTTGGTTGTTTAATATTTTCATAAGTCTCGGACTGTGAGTCTGAATACAACAGTTTTTTGTAGTATTTTCATAATCGGTATTGAGAAGATCATATTGTTAGAAAAGCATTGTTTGAGTTCATGAATCGGATGGAGTTCTTGGAGTCGATGTCCAATAATCCATAGCGGAAAGCGACCTTAAATTGACGATTTCTTAATGAATTACGGAATTCATTTCAATTAAAATATAAAGTATTCATTTTAGAACTTTGAATACTGAAAAAAAGTGCCTATTTAAGAACTTGCAGCACTATGTGCTGTAATGATCTATTCGAAAGGGCAGGGTAATTAACTAATATTCTTTTCACCCTTGGAAAGTGCATGCTGTATTTGTATTTAACTTATTCATTGATGTTATAATTTTATGCAAATATTACGTGAAATGCATAAAACCTCAAATATTCTCTGAACTATTTGTTCAATCAAAATACTCCCAACAATGTTGTATAATTAGTAGTAGAAAAAAAATCACAAAAGTGGTAGGGAAGTAATAATCGAAATAGGCTCCTGTGTATGTTCCTGTAAATGATTTATATATTCTATTTTGGCCTTGCAAATTTTATTGCGATGTCGCCAGTAGCCTGTCTGATTGTTGTAAATATACTGCCAATCAAAAGAAAAGAAAATGTTTTTAGTATTAGTAAGTTAAATTTAATGCTTGGTCACAAATTATTTCTTTCCTTTTGGGGTTTTAACCGAGCATATTTATGGAATTTTACATTCTTGTTCAATTAATATTTGGTACTGGCCTGTAAAAAATATTTTTCAGAAATAATTTAATATTAATTTTCGCCCCATTTGCGTTAACTTCGTCAAGCGTTTGTCTTGCATTATGAATCGGTAATACCGAGTAAAGATATTGATAAATTTTCATTTGAAACTCTAAAAAAAATGTCTTCAGCTGTTTATATAATCCAGAAGCTCTTAATAATTAATGTTTTCCCAAACCATCTCTACATTTTTAGTACTTCGTCTTTTGCATCTCTAATAAAACTATTTTTGTCTATATTTCACATAAGGTTCACTGCAAAGTTTCAGAGAATTTTTTACGACCTTGCTGCATTACGACCTACTTAAATCTGAAATATATCTTCAATAAGCACATTTCTATAAAATCCTTGCAACAATTTGGGATAAATTCAGCTTTTCCTTTTACTTTCTCTCACATGGGCATAAAAAATTACTTTGTAAATTTCATATTTGACTATCTAAAATTTTTAATTTACTAAAAGTGTTTGGAAACGCAGTTACCTTTTCAATTTATGACAGTTAATTCCTGAGAAATTTAATACAGTTTATAGAAATTGACTATAATGCATATGCAATTCTTGAAAATTAAATCTTAAATGTAATTCGAAAATGTAGCAGCGCAGTTACTATTATAACAAACAAAACAAGAATATACTTTCAATTATTTCCTTGAGTTGAAACTAGTTTTTCGTTGTTAACATTGGCTTTAATACAAAAAATAAGGAAACGACACAGTTTCAAGAGATTGGGTTTTCCTTTCTTTCCTAAATTATTGGCCTTTCTTAAACTGGGCATTCACGGGAAGGCTAGCTACGCTACTAGCTATTTCGGTGAAGATCCGTTAAGTATATCAGCCAAGTGTACATGAAGTCTACCGTCGAAGCTCAAACGCCAATCTTTTGGTGTTTTTGGAAATTCGGAGACGTTGTGCTGAATCGGGTATTGTTCCTGTCACCTGACTACGGTTCAGAACTGAGTGGTTTATCCTACGAAATAGCCAACTTCTGGCTTCAAAACGTTGTCTTAAACAAAGAAAAGAAATTCAAGTTCATTTTAAAATGAGTGCAGGCCATTATAGCTAATTTGCTTTTCTTATTAATGTGAAATTACCTTCAAACAAAATGTGCACAGCCAGCACGAGTATTTTGTTACGGATCTAAGAGTTAATTTCTAATTGAATTTAGCTTAAATTTTAGTTCAGATTTTTACTTATGTAAATTTTTTAATTGAATTTAATCTGAAATTTAAATAAATCTGGTTTAATTTGGCTTGAACGTCAGTTGAAATAATTATTTAATTTTTTAAATGACAGGAGGCTTCCTTAAAATTTCCAAAGTTCTCTAAAATTTGCATACTCCTTATTTTTTCAGCTTTCAGTGATTTTTAAAATAATTATAGCAAGGTAGAAATTACGCGATTCTCAATTTAAAAAAATTGGAGATTTAATAATTAGGAAAGTATTTCTCCTATTTGATTATCTTTAAGGTTATTATCGTTTATATTCCGGATTTATTTTCGGACTAGCTTTCTGATTCTTGGTTGAATTATAGTAAACCTTAAATACTTGATGCTTTTGTTTTGAATCCTCATTGACAGATCTAAAGATATTTTGTCGACATTCGAGCAAAAGTGCAAACGCCTTTACACAAATTGTTTCCGGCTGGAAAAGGAGAGCCGGATTATAAATCTTTTAACTCGACCTCTATTGGTACAGAAATAAAACGTAAAAATTTAACTTTCTGCGATCACGGGATTCTGTTATATTATTGTTGAGGGCCGTGGCGAAGCACTTCTTCGCAACTTGAAGTGGTAAATTAATTAGAGTAAAAAAATTACCTAATATATATTTATTTTATGTCTGTTCTTGACTTGTTTTATAATAGCTACTTATTAATATTGTAGGGCTTTACTTTCTTATGCTCCCTGCATATCTACATCAATACACGATCGTTCTTTCCGCTATTGAAAAGTTTGAAGGTATTATTTAAAGACCTTTGTATGAGAATAGATTTTATTGTGACAATAAGGGCACGTTTCATCAATAAGAATTATTGTATTGTACTCGCACGGAAGCGTAATATAAGAAATGAAATTAAATCTTGGATATTTTTCCCCTCGTTATTCAGCTACAGTGGCAATTTTAGACAAACACATTTAAGCGATAGGTTGTTTGAATGATTTTTCGGAGAATATTTGGTGTTCGTGTATGCAAGGTCCTGATAGATAGCAAAAACATGAGAAATTTAGGACGAATGAATGCTTCCAAAAATAATAAAAAATAATATAAAAATAATTTGGTTAATTTTGTGCGATAAATATTCATAATGGATCGAATTATTTAGAATGAGTTAACTAGGGTTTTGTCCTTAAATGATTAAGGGGGGCATACGACTCTTAAACCTCGAAAAAATGGGGGGAAACTGTTAAATTCGATGCAACTCTGAAACAATGCAATTCAAACTCACTTTTTTTCGAGGAAAATGTTATTTCGCTTTTAGTACTTTTTCGCGCACATTTTCGAACCTTTCCATTAGTATGTATTTTTTTGAGAGAGTAATAAATATGGATATAATTTTTGGAGAAAAATGATAGTTGCCCTCCGCGCATGATTACAGATAAAATAGTTCTCTAAACACTATTTTCGGTATCTAAGTAATCCAAAAAGTCTCAGAAACTGAACCTCAATTTATTAACATTTAAATTTAATTTCTATTTTATATACCAAATTAAAATAAAAAATGTTAAAAGTTGATAAAATTTCAAATTTTCTAACCCCCAAAAAATTCCTTGGAGGAAATATGTTAAATGTGGTTCAATTTGTAGAACATAGCACAATATATATATTCAGTAATAATTTTATGTAAAAATATTCAATAGTTCTAGAGATCCTGCTCGCAATAGCAAAAAAACCCCCACATTTTGAGATATAGCGCTTTAAAGTTATGACTATTGATTGATTACGTTCAATAGCCGATACATTTCCTTCATAACTTTTATAATTATGGGAATTTTTTTAACGTCGATTGTTTTTAAATTGTTCAGAAAAGACGGGGGAATAATATTTTTTTCCATGAAATCGAATATTTTCAAGGTTTAACAGTCGTATGTCCCTTTAATGCCGATTCGGGTATTTGTTCTGCAGCCTCTTTTAAAAGACATTGATAATTATGATTTTCCTCTTGGTTGGCAAAAAAATTATCAACTTCCGGATAACTGAACTATCTTTATGAAAGATGCTTTTCACTGCATCTATGATAAGCTAGCCATATTTTTCTTGTTAACTTGCCGACATGAACTCTAGTGGTTATAGACTCCGGGAGCATGGGGTGGTGTTATGACATTGTCGTGTGTTCTTGCATAGAAAGATTCCAAAAGAAATTTGAGAGAAATAAATATTTTAGTGTTTCTTCATGAATTATCTGCTCAGGGATAAATCCATTCAAGCTGCAAAAGTGTGTATAAAAAATGTTTATTAAGCTTCTGTTTAATATGAAGTAATTGGAATACTAGTTGGGCGTATCGATTTGCGTAAATTGCTTTTGAGATGGGAACAAACATGAATCCTAAGTGTTTATATTATTTTATATAAAACATCTTTTTGAAACTTTTTGGTGCAAAAATTTAACTTCAAATAGATATTAACTAATCTTGGTTAGTTCAAAAATAAAATTTAGTTGCACCGTTTAAAAAAATACGTAACAGATTGGGACATTAGGAAAAGTAAAATTAGTTCTGGGAGGAAGAGACTTTCTGTGCATTGGGGGACACAAACCTACCGTAAGTAATTCATTTATAGGGGAAAAAAATCGTATAATATAATTTTTTCCAAATTCTGTCTCTAGAAATCTTCTTTGGGATAAGTGCATCAAATTTGGCAATATTCATTAACTGAATTTCGATTAAAAATTGTCCTTTCAGTTCTAGTCATTATACAAGCAAGAATGAATTTACGAACTGCGTAACGCAAGAAAGGATTTATGAAGATTCCAAAAAATTCTTTTAGACCTAGAAGTCGACTTCGATAAAAGATGCATCTTGAAATATAATGAAATGGGGTCGAGGTATAAGCATTGGCATTACACCCTCATCTGTTGAGAAACTGTACAAAACTGGAGTCTTTCACACTCAATCAAACATTCTAGTTTATGATTACAATGTATACGAAGCTGCAAGCGATGTTATACACTTAATACAATTCAGTAATGTAAATAGCACATTACTTAGAAAGCAAGGCAAACACCTCGTATATTTATCCCATGCTTATCAAGGGAAATATCTAATCAAATGTACTTCAGCAGCTTTTCTAGATAGACGTAAGTAGGTTCGTCACCAAAAATATTAGTTTGCAAACCAATATCATCGCTCATTTTGAAAAAAAAGTTATGGTCGGAAATGTGGACTTCAGCAGCCCGAGAAACAAATAATCGCACTTCGTCCCTTATTTAGTGACTGTTCGGTTTTAAAATTACGTCACATTTTCGAGCTATATTATTCCATTTGTAATTCTTGAATTGCGTTATATTACCGAGTGCTTTCTCATATGCACGATCCCCAATTTTTAGGCGAAGTTTCTGTTAGCGAGCAAGCTGAGGAACAACAGTTGGGAAAAAAATTTGTGAAAGACAATTGTGGTTAAAAGGCATTTCGTTTTGCGGCGTGAGTCTAAGGAAGTGAGAACAGTAATAAGATTAATTTTATAAGTACATTTGGCACAGTACCGGAACTTTGATTTTCTATCTTTTGTCCCGGTTCGGGAGGTGGAAAAATTTCCCAAGCAAAGGAACATACCGTCACTTGAAAAAATAAGTAGAATCCAATTTAGTCTTGTTTATATTTACATTGATGTCATTAAAATGTTTGATAATTTTGAAATAATTATTTACTGAGGTTTCATTTATTGAAGAAATAGTTTGTCATACTTAAGAAAGTGAAAAATGGTTTGAAATATTATCCAAAATTGAACTGGCAGACCTTAAGAAAGATTTTTTTTCTCCCGCTTCGTGTGAAAGTTTAGGATTTGTTACCGCAAATCCTCAGCAAGGAATATCAATGTCATAAAATTATTCAGTTTAATCGAGAGCAGAAATAACGCCATTGGAGACGTGTGAAGTCTATATATCACTTAAGACATTGATACAGATTATTCACATATTACCAATTGTCATTGAAATTTCATTTCATACATTTTAAGAGCAGGAGCAGTTATAACTTTCCTGGAGAAAGCTTAAATGCAACTTACAGCAATACAATGTATTGAATTTCTTTTTCCAGCAATTAAGTGCCTAATTTGAAACGAATTCATTTTTTTCAGATTTCGTTTTTCATTCATTTCAGAAAGTTTCATTGTTTAAAATCTTCAATATCTTATCGCACTTAAAAGTGCACGCATTTTGGCAAAGTAGATCTGGTGTATGTAGGTTTAAAGTCGGGCCTGTCACACGCATACGTTTCTATAATTATTACAGAAAAGGTGCATGAAAGACGACATTTATTCTAAAGATTAGGAAAGGATGAAAACCACCGTCCCCCCCCCAAGAATTCCGGTTTTAAGTCTAGCAGTAGTTTAAGGTTTGAAAATTCCTGTAAAATAAAGATTGTTTTATTAAAATTCCAATATTAAACTAATTCTAAAGAAATATAGTTATAGGCACACGAAAAATTTCTTATTGGGAAAAATTGCGAATTACTGATTAACGCACTAAAGATAGCGTAAGTGAGTACAGAAATACAAATGACCTGAAAAATTCATTTTCACAAGTAATGCTTTTAGAAGACGATAACACGCATCTATTGACACTGACGGAAGCTGTTATCTTTAATTACTTCCTAGTGTATTATTATTGCTGATGGGAAATTAATCGCTATATTTGGCTTTATAAGGTATTGGTTTAATATTGGGTATGTAAATTTCTCCAATTAAAAAGTAATCAAGTGTAAGTTGAGCTCTAATTTTAAGGCTAAACGGAAATTGTTTGAAACTGTATAAACGTCAGCAGCTAAACCTCATAACCAAGTACGTTGTAATAATAAAAATAATCATTACTTAAACGTTAACAATCAATTTTTGGTCACCTGGAAAAGGAAATGATCGCGTAAATGTCAGGTTGCTGTTTGTTGGCTCATTTGAAATTGATTGGCATTTTAGAGTAATTTCACAATCTTCTGTCATTGGAAGTAATGATAAATATTCTTGCCAAATTTCTCCCGGATGGCTTCGGCTAAGACAAGAACTCTTCTACCTTACCAAATTTGTTTTGCTGTGCATATTTTAGAACATATAGATAAGCAATTAATGTATTACAAATCGAAATACTTCCAGAACTGATATATTGTGCTTTGATATGGAACTTTGTTGTTTGATTCAGGTATAGTTATTGCTAATGGTACGAAATCGAATGATAGACTGACGATTTAGATTGTACTCCAGAACATTTAAAAAAAGCTCCACGGGTTATGTAAATGAAACCGAGGGCACATTCAAAATTTTCTACACAAGCTATAGTTCTGAAATCTTCTTGGTGATCTGTGCAAAATTTTTTGTTAAATGGTTATCGCATATTCGTTGTGAATTAGTCTGGTGTCTTTATGAATATTATTAAAATGAACACGATTTAACCAAAACATATTTTTCATATTTTTGCATTCGAAATTTTTCAAAGAGATGAAAAGGCAGCAGTTAAACTGAACCTGAATGTGTGTGCGACTTTAATTACTTAATTGAAAAGACAATTCGACTTTGTTGCAAGTTTCTTGTGACTCGAACATTGAAATCGAAATCGGAGCACAAAGGTAACTGCTTTTCCAATTGACATTTTATGCAATTTTATATGCATTGAGAATTTGCCAACTACGGGACTTCTAGATTTCACTATTCTCTTAGCCTTGTTTCCCTTTTTAAAAATTTATTTCCGATATTAAACTATATCTTAAAATAAGCAAATTATTAATTGAAGGAAATTAACAATTTTACATTTGCCGTTCACTCCACTATTGTGTTCTCTTGAAGAGTGATTAGAACGAAAAGTGTTCACAATCGAGTGCTGAATTTTCAATTTTTGTGTATTCTTCTCACATTTGAGCAATGCAATTTGCTATACTTTTAACTGCGAAGGTTTGGCAACCTATACTGTGGGTAGAAATTCAGAATAAGATTTCAGTTTCACTAAACGCTTTTTCTTTTTAAAGCGAAATTGAACTAATTAAAAAGATTGAAAAAACATTGAACCTGTTAAAACAATTTTTACATGCGATTTGCAAGAAACGAATGTTTGGCTCAGTTTGGCCAAATTCGACCTTGTGCCATTGAACCGAATCGAATCAGTTTCACTAAATTCGCGCTATTGTAACGGAAACCAGCTTAATGGATAATACTAATGATGGTCATAACACTCTGAGAGTTGACTTTATTGTTAAGGACTTTTAATGCAACAATTATTCTGCAGTAGTTATAAAGACAGTATCTTAAAATTGATGCTAATTATCATAGGCGACCTGTCATTGCAGAAATATGTTCGTAGGCATCTTTCGTTTGAATGGCAGTGATATTAGTTTGCCACCAGTCGTAGTCAAACTTCGCTGCAGCGGGTTGCGATTTATTTGGCAGCTACAGTCAGTGTTGAATGTGATACATTTCAAATCAATAAAATATTATATTCAATGCATTTGCCAAAATCAATTTTTGAAGTATTCTATATTCAACTTCCATTGAAAACAATTTGTCAATCCGCGAGTAGGCTACTGAAAAGCATGCGTTTAAAGAAATAATTCAATATTGTTTTGAAGGGATGCGATTTCTCATTCTGCACTGATGCTAACAAAATGCAAATCAGTCTGATTAGTCGAACTCCAAACGATGCATTAACTGCTCTTAGTACAATAGTTTTCTACTTAGCCAAAGAATGACATCTTCTCACAAGAATTAAAAGATTAAGTTTAGTATGAATTTATTGCATTATCCTTTTACTTAACTTATAGCTTGAATTTTTTTTATTCTAAATTTTTTAAAAAAATGTATCGTTTTAATCTGTATGATGTCTAGGTAGATTCTCGAATATGAAAAAAGTTTTGAATCTGAAAACTATTCAAGGCTAATGCAATACAAAGGGATTTGATAGGTTCTTATAGCATGTATAAACATCTTGCCTACTCGTACAGATTCAAATATAAGTCTTCTAACAAGACGAAGCTTTAAAAAATCTTCGAAATTAAAGGGCAGAAAATATTCATTTTGTTAATTTTAAAACTGTAGGGAAAATAAGTTTTGGGAAGTTTAAAAAGGGAATCTGGTATAATTAAGACTTTTAGAATATTTAGAAGTATCGAAACAAATTGCAAAATAGATTTAATATATTTAATAGTCAATGCGTGTACTTTGCGTCTTCGAATTAATTTTCTCATCTTTTTTAGGATGATCTGTTTTGTAGGATCCCCAGTTTTAAATCTTTCAAAATTAAGTCTCTTGGGAATATTTTAAGTCATCCGACCCTATATTTGTTGAAACGTTTTTTAATCTATATATATGTAAAATATACACATGAAATACATTTTCCTGGGTTTCAAAAAATCGCTAAATGCTTAGCTCGTACTTGGCAAGCGATGAGTTAGATAAAAAAAAAAAAAGTGACAAGAATGATCAAATGGTAAATCCGATCTTAGAAAAACTGTAGCTGTATAGAAACTCTTACCCTAATTCCGGGCTTATGTTTGTATTTACATAAATTTTATATAACTTGGCATCGTTAAGGATTTTGATTTTCATTTCAGTTAAATATCAATTAGTATAAACTTTCAGCAGCTTTATTGATTTACGTAAAATAATTCCTATTTAGAAATCAATTTAAAACCAAAATGATATATAGTTGAAATGAATGCATATTAAATTGTTTCATTTTTATTAAATTGAAATATAATTTTATTACGATTCTTCTCGTATTACACATTTAACTTCTGGTATTAAGATTTGATACATAATTAGGCTTATGTTCAATTTTGAAATTGATTAAATAGGTTACTTACATTAATTACATTCTTTCAGTTTATTACTTTGTTGTTAGTATATTTTAATGATTTCATAAATGTTATTAGAAAAACGTGCATGGCCATGTTCCTCAAATAGCTATGCATCAAATGTTTTAATTATAGTATCAACTACTCATAAATGTAATGCTATCTATGCAATGTTAGGTCCAAGAAGAGTGTTCTTATGATTGTATTAGGATATTAGTGAGAAATTCACAATCATTTCTAATTTAATATCCAGCGAAAACCAAAGGCTGCATTATGAATTATTTTTATAGAAAATGGGAACATTATTTATCGTACTGTATTTTGTGACTATTTTTTTAAAAAGAAATTTGATACATTCTTTGTATTTTTTCTAAAAAAAATTATCAAATTTCTTCTGTTCTGATCCCAGTGTAAGTTAAAAAAAAATTGCAGAAATTGTTTTAAGACTTTTGTTTTCGTAACAGCTATTTGTTGATTGCAGCTCAGATACCAGAAGTTGAAGCTTATGCAAGGTGGCGGGAATAACCCTAAAAATGTATTGTATCAGTAAATAGATTTTTTGCTGATGGAGTATAATTAGTCATTTAAAATTACTATGGTTATTAATAACTTTAAATTTGTATTCAAGTTGTTAAAGACAAAGATAAAGTAATTTACGCCAAAAATCTAACGTTTTGGAAGACGACATAAATATTGACATTATACCTAAAAAAATACTGTATAAATTTGTTTATTGCATTCTTCGTATATATTTCGCGAAGGAAAATTTCTACAGTTTATATACATATTGTTTACTCAGAACTGTACTGGAAAACAATATTTAGAAATGAAACAAAATTTATTTCCCGTTGAAGCTTATTTGCACTCTTAGCAAACCATTTTAAATTTAATGGATTGAAAGTCAATGATCTCAATTTTATTCTATAAATTTGCTGCTTTGTTTTTTCTTAACTTCTATTCGAAAAATTTAAAACGTAATGAATATCTATTTTTAAAACTTAAAAATGTATTTTCCAAAAATTTAATGTAGTCGGATTTAAACCTATGCGGGTGAAATACCCAGAATTTACTTTAACTAAATATCCGTTTCACCAGACTGAAGCTTAGCTTTTTAAAACGGCATTTAATATTTAGTATATAACAGCTTGCATAATATAAGAATGTTTCGTATTCGAGTTGACTATTCTACTGTCTCTCAAAATTGCAGCATCACGTATTATAAAATTGGTCTGAAAATATAAAAATCACGCTTTCAAGTCGAGAATCGATAGTGTCGAGACTTTTTTGAGCATGGTGAAGAAATTTTTTTATCGTGCTTTGATTTGTTCTGCAACTACTAAGGTCCTTAACACGCAAATGGTTGGAGAAAATTAAAAAAAGTAGACCAATTTTTCTAGCAGCTTTTACAATCGAGCTATTTTTCAAATGTACTTCAAACTTATTATCCGAGAGTGAATAAACTATTGAAATCCTTCACGAGTGAGAAAAAATCACGAAGCTGCACTGTGCCAACCTGTTCTGCACACGTTCCTTTCAGATCTCTGGATAAGGAGAGAAAAAAGGAATTATGATCTTCTAACCTGCCAAGTTGAAAGAAATGGCCTTCTTGAGCAAGCAGTGTAAAAATGGGAGATTTCGCCATGGAAATGATCTGTGGTTATGTTGGTAGAAGATCGATAGGAAACTCGAACCATTCTGATTCTATAGGATCTCGTTTTAATCTGTTAATTTTGCATATTCCTGAGGTTTGTAAGTCGAGAGTACAGGCTATCAAAACGGACATCTTAAGCATGTCTTTGAAATAAACTTTTTGCTGTGTTTTGCTGCTAATAAAGACGTCATTCTTCAGATGTGTGAAAAAAAATTGACCTATTTACAATCGAGAACTTTTCAAATGTTCATGGAGATATTATAAATCGCATTGCTACAGAAGATAAAAAAAACATCTGCCACATTCATCATGCTAGAGTCAATTTTAAGCAAACTGGAAAATTTTCTGGAGTATGCAAGGAAAGGATATTGGATTTTCTTCGTGTACAGAGCTGTTATGCCCTTTGGGGAGTCATCAGAGGGAAAGAAAAGATGAAAAGTAGAAAAAAACCCTGAATGTCTAAACGAGTTGTTTTATATATTCTTCTAACTTTTAATGATGGAATTATCAGACTGTCAATACTTTCTTCAGTTACAAAAAAAACCCCTCCTTACTTTGCATTGATTTGTTCTGTAGCTCGTATAAACCTTATCATTCAAATATTAAGGACAAAAGGTTGGTTTATTTAGGAATTCTTACAACCGATTTAGGATGCAAATATTTCTGCCTGCCATTCCAGAATAACAAATACTTTCGGAAGATCCTCTTCTGTTCAGAAAAATAAAGATCAAGACCTTCACATTGCGGCGATCGCTGCTGTGTTTATAGGAAGCTCGAAGAACAACAATGCTATCCGAGACAAAAGTCCTACGACTTGATTTTTCAGACCATATTTCTATCGAACTGTTCGAAAAATTAACAAGACTTTCAAGAGAAGGGGGCAAACTGACTTTAAAAAAAACCCCTCGAGCTTGGAAAAAAAAAAGAAACTCTCGTTTTGCTCTATAGCATTCCGCACATCGTCATTGCTTTTGCTTTCGAATGGTTGGAAATAATGAAAAGTATCCTCGCCAATTCTAATTTTTTAGCAATTATTTCTGTTGAACTATTTTCCATGTATTCTACAGGAAAGGAATCGAGATTAAACAAATACGATTCTCTTGAAAGAAAAAAAAATTTCGCCGTGCAAGAACTGTACTTTAGGCTTTTAGATCGCTTAAAATTATGATGGTTGGAAAAACAAATAAAACAGACCATCCGATTCTACCGAGATTTATTAAAGCGAACATGTTTTGATATATTTTTAAGTCTGAAGTCCAGAATAAGCAGACCAAAATGGACCTGTTAAAACATTAAAAATTTTAGAAGCTTCGGCACTGAGATATGCTGGAAGGTTCAAGGAATTCAAGTGGTTGGAGAGGACGAATGTAAGAACATTGTTCCTTTCCCATGGAGTAAGCAGTGTTGCACACCCTGGGAGAAAATACAATGCGGATGGTTTGAGAAGCAAAAAAAATAAAAAAAAATAGTCCTTTCATACATTCCTGAGACCACCTTTTCATTATGGAAATCAATCGAATGTTTTCAGACTGTCGAATACCCGTCTTGAATATGCACGTAAAAACATTTTTCCTTGCCATGGAATTATTTGTGTTGCACCTGCACCAGCTTCTAGAGAATGCAATTCAGATGGTTGGGAATGCGAAAAAAAGAAATTCTCTGACCGTCTGAAGCTTTGGAAGTCTTGAAGCTGGTTGGAGCCCTGCCTTGTTCTACATTCCTAATACCTCCGCCGTTTCTTAATGAAATTGAGCCAAGTATTTGCATTTAATAGCATTTTTCTCTGCAATGGAATTATCTGTGTTGCACCTACACAACCTTGTAGAGAATACATTTCAGATGGTTGGAGAAGCAAAAAAAATGAATTTTTGACCGTCTGAATCTATAATCCCGAGTCCATTTCAATCCTGATATTGAAAAATGCGTGTTTAGACTGGCGGAAACCAGTCTTGAATATGCATCTAAAAAATTTCTTACCCTGGAATGAACTGTGCTGTAGCTTCATCTTCTTGGAAACATTTTAGATGGTTGGAGCAAAAAAAAATACCACTGACCATCTGATTCTACTTCATTTCGGCAGCCTTTTCATTACTCTCTCGAGTCGAATGTTTTCAAAATGGAAGGCATACATCTTGAGTATGGAAGTAGAAAACTTTTTGCTTCTCATGGAATGATCTGTATATTTCAAATGGATTTAGAAGCCAAAAAAGCCTGTTTTATTCTACATTCCTTGGACTATCATTATGAATTCAGACAAAAGTGTGAAGAATGGCGGAATTCCGTCTTGAATATGGAATAAGGAACTTGGTTCCTTTTCACTGACTGAGCGGTATTGCGCATGTAGCTCCAGGGAACGAATATTCAGATGGTTAGAGAATGGGAAAAAAACCCACTCGGACCATCTGATTCTATATTCTTCAGACACCTCTTTCCCACTGGAAATGAGTCGAATGTTTTTTGTCTGGTGGATACATTTTTTAAATATGCAGGTACAAGCTTTTTTCCTTGCCATGGAATCTGTGCTGCACCTCAGCCCTGTTGTGGAAAATGTAATTCGGATGGTTAGAGAAGAATAAATTAAAAAAATATGGAAACTCTTTGACCGTCTGATTTTTTATTTCCGAGACCGGCATTTCACTTTGCAATTGAGATAAATATGCGCAGACAAGGGAGGCCAGTCTTGGATATTCAAGTAAAAACTTTCTTCATTTCCTTGGATTCAGAAGTGTTGCACATGCATTTTCAGAACGGATACATTTCTGATGTTTGGCGAAGAAAAAAAGAAAAGGAATAACTGTGTCCTCTGATTCTACATTCCTGAGACCACCTTCTCATTATTGAAATGAGTGAAATGTTTTCGGACTGGCGGTGCCCGTATTGAATATGCATTTAAAAGCATTTTTCTTTGCCATGGAATTATCTATGTTGCACCTACACAACCTTGTAGAGAATACAATTCAGATTGTTGGAGAACCAGAAAAGAAACTCTGACCTTCTGAAACATCATTCACCAGACCGCAGCTTCAGTTTGCAATTGAGATAATTGTGCACAGACGAGGGGAACATGTTTTGAATATATAAGTACGAAAATTGTTCCTTGTCATGGACTGAGCAGCTTTACACTCTTTTCCTTCTCATGGAATTATCTGCGTTGGACCCGCACTTTCATGGAGGAAATACATTTCAGATGGTTGGAGAAGCAAAAAAAACCTCTGATCGTCTGCATTCTTTGTGGCAGTCTTTTTCTACATTCCTGAGACAACCGTTTCATTAGTGAAATGAATCGAATGTTTTTAGACTGGCGAATACCCGTCTTGAATATGCACGTAAAAACATTTTTCCCTGCCATAGAATTATTTGTGTTGCACCTGCACCAGCTTCTAGAGAATGCATTTCAGATGGTTGGGGAATCGGAAAAAAGAAATTCTCTGAGCGTCTGAAGCTTTGGAAGCCTTGAAGATGGTTTGAGAACCAAGAAACAAAAAAAAAAAAAAAAAAACCTCCTTCGACCGCCTTGTTCAACATTCCTAATACCGCCGCCGTTTCATTATGGAATTGAGCCAAGTATTTGCAAACTATGAGAAACCAGTCTTGCATATGAAAGTAAGAGCTTAATTTCTTGCCATGGCCTGGTCGGTGATGCACTCTGTTCTTTGGCATGAAATTATCTGTACTGCACCTCCAGGGAGGGAAAGCATTTCAGATGGTTGGAGTAGCAAAAAAGTCTTTAACCGTCTGAATCAACATTATAGAGTCCGCCATATCTATCATTATACAGAAAAATGAATCCTCAGACTGGCAGATACAAATCTTGTATGCAGGCAAAACGTTTCTTGTCATGGAAAAGGCTTTGTTTTATCTGCTTATCCTGGCAGCGAATTCATTATGCAATAGTCAAATGCGATCAGACTGGCGGAAACCCGTATTGGATATGAAGGTAAAAGCCATTTTCCTCGTCATGGAATTATCTGTATATCTCGGATGGTTTTAAAAGCGGAAAAATCCCCTCCGTCTTATACTACATTGTCTGGACCACAATTCCATTATGCATTCGAGACAAAAGTTTGGTAGCTGGCGGATTTTCGTCTTGAATATGGAAGTAGGAACTTGGTCTCTTGATATGGACTGAGTAATGAAGCGCATGCAGACTCAAGGAACGAATACATATCGGAAGGTTTAAAAAGCAAAAAAAAAAAAAAAAAAAAAATACTCGGACCGTCTGCTTCTACTTTCTTGAGACATCTTTTTGCCAATGGAAATGATTCAAATGCTTTTAGCCTGGCGGATACCTTTCTTTAATATGCAAGCAAAAGCTTTTTCCCTTGCCATGGAAATATCAGTGTTGCACCTGAACCCTCTTGTGGGAAATAGAATTGAGATGGTTGGAGAAGAAGAAAAAATGTAGAATCTCTCTGACCCTCTGATTCTTCATTCCCGAGACCCCCATTTAATTTTGTAATTGAAATAAATATGCATAGACAAGGGGAAAACAGTCTTGTATATACAAGTAAAAACTTTGTTCCTTGCCTTGACCTGGTAGTGTTATTGTTACGCAGCCTAGGATGATACATTTCGGATGGCTGGAGAAACAAAAAAAAAAACTCTCACCGCCTGAATTCCATGTCCTGAGTCCGTCATTTGAATCCATATTGGAAAAAATGACTTCAGACTGGCAGAGATTGCCAAATCTTAGGCGCAGTAAAACATTCCTTGTCATGGACAGAACTTGTTGCATCTGGAACATCCTTGGGAGAGAATTCCATTATGCAATAGTTTGACCCCAGCAGACTGGTGAAACCAGTCTTGAATATTCAAGCAAAATTGCTCTCTAGAAATCGATTTCTGTGAATTGCTGTATCTTCTGGGAGAGAAAACATTTAGGATGGTTGAGCAGCTGAAACCTGCTATATAAACGTTCACTTAAATTACCTGATGCCTTTTCATTATTGGAAAGGAAATGTTTTTAATAGCATTGGGTAATTGAATATGCATTAATAGTATTTTTCCTTACCATTAAATTATTTCAGAAGGTAATGTGCACTCTTGCAGTGAATTTATTTTCGATGGTTTGTTAACAAAATAAAACATCTGAATGTCTAATTGTATTCCCGGATTATCATATTTTATTTACGAATTGGAGAGAAAAGTAGACTGATGGATTTCTGCTCTTGAATAGAAGCATGGAGCTTTGTTCCCTTCACATGGATTGAAAGAAAAGGTATAACATTAAGGAACGAATACATTCTTTTAGATGGTTGAATAGTAAAACCGACCACATCTGATTCTATATTCTTGAGACAGCCCCACTTTCTTAAATGGAAGAGTGTAAATGATTTCAGATCATGGATACCCGTCTTCATGCATTTTACTAGCATTTTTCATGTGTGAAATGTAATATCTGTGCTGCAATCTGCACAACCTTGTAGAGAATATATTTAGACAGTTGAAAAAACCTCTTAACTGTCTGTTCTTCATCTCTGAGACGCCTTTTCATTACTGAAATGAGTGAAATTGCTTCAAGTCTGGCTGATACCTGTCTTGGAATGCCATGCATTTAAAAAGCATCTTTCTTTTGCCATGGAATTATTTCTGTGTTGCACCCACAACCTTGTAGAGAATTTATCAGATGGTCAGATTCGAAAGATTTAATTTCTTTTGACAGTCTGAGCCTTTTACCCTGATACTCAGTTCTGAAACAGAGACTTGTGCCTGTGGACTAGAAATATGGAAGTAAAAAACTTTATCATCTCTCGGAATTGGTTGGAAAATTGCAGTCAAGATGATTTTGTATATTGGAGTGAAACAAAAAGGAAAAAAACCTCTCCGACTGGCCTCTTTCTACATTACTAACGCCGCTGTTTCATGAAATTCAGCCAAGTATTTTCTTAGGCTATGGAACCTCTTTGAATATAAGTAAAACTTCGTTCAGTGCCATACCAATAAAGTGATGTACCAGGCCCTTGCCATGGAATTATCTGTGTTGTAATTCTCCAGGAGGGAATGCATTTCCAGATGGATGGAGAAAAAGAAAACTCGGACTGTCTGAATTACATTCTGAGTCCGCCATTTCTATCCTTATACCAAAAAAATGTTTCTCTGACTGGCGGATACAAATCTTTTGAATATGGCAAACATTTCTTTGTCATGGACAGAGCTTTGTATCTGCATATCCTGGCAATGAATTCCGCATTATGATAGTCCAATGCTATCAGGCTGGTGGAAACCTGTCTGAATAAATATGAAGGAAAAGAATTTATTTCTTACTCCTGACTGATCTGTGTTGTAGCTCCTTCTCTATGGAGGAAACTATTTAATGGTTGAGGAGCTGAAAACAAAAAGAAACCGAACACCACTGATTCTCTACTCCTGGTGGCCGCCTTTTCATTACTCTATTGACAAATGTTTACAAATGGTGATATAAGCATGTCTTTGAATTAAGAAGTGAAAAACCATTTTCCTTTGTCAAAGAATTACACTGTATAATAGATGGTTTAAAAAAGCAGAAAAATCCTCTGTCGTATATACTACATTCCTGGAATACACCCGTTATACCACGAGATGTGCTTCAAACTGGCGGATTTCCGTCTTGAAATATGGAAGAGGGAACTTGTCCCTTTAATATGGACTGAGCAGTGATGCACATGCAAACCAAGGAAACGAATACATCAGATGGTCAAAAGCAAAAAAAAAAAAAAATACTCTGGAATCTTCAGTCTGATTTCACGTTCTGACTTTTTTTCCTTAATGAAATGAGAATGTTTTCAGATCTGGCTAGATACCTTTCTATACCATGGTAAAAGCTTTTTTCCTTTCCGTGGAATTATCCTGTGTTTTTTCACTCTGCACCTCTTGTAGAAATATAATTCATATGGTGCGAGGAAACATAAGTGTCTATATAAGAGTCTGATTCTTCATTCTGAGACGCTATTTCATTTTGCATTGAAATAAATATACTTAGCAAAGGGAAACCAGTCTTGTATATTCAAGTAAAAACTTGTAGCCTTGGATTCTAGTAGTGCACTAGCAACTTCAGAATGGGTACATTTCTGGTGTATGGAGAGGAACAAAGAAAATTAGCTCAGTCTATTCTACTAAGTTCTATGAGACACCGTTTCTGTTCTTACATTTGGAGTCAAGGGGTGTGAAGACTCCTGATACAGTCTGATTATGCAGGTAAAGAATTGCCTCTAGCAATGGATTTAATGTGCCAAAATCTTGACCTGCTGGAAAACATTTCGAGTGGTTGAATAGCGAGAAAATAAAATAGGAAGTAAACTCTCTAACCGTCTGAAACTTCATTCGCCAGTCCATGGCTTCAGTTTGCAATTGAGATAATTGTGCGCAGACGCGGGGAAACGTGTCTTGAATATATAAGTAAGAACTTTGTTCCTTGCGATGGACTGAGCAATTTTGCCTTTTTTAATTCTCATGGAATTATCTGTGATGGACCTGTCCTTCCAAGGAGGGAATACATTTCAGAACGTTGGAGAAGCAGAAAAAAAACGTCTCTGACCGTCTGAATCTACATTCCCGAGTCTCCGTCATTTGAATCCTGATACTAAAAAGGAGTCTCAAGACTGACGGATACACTTCATGAATATGCAGATAAAACATTTCTTGTCATGTACATAATTTTGTTGCATCTGCACATCAGCAAATTCATTATGCAACAGAGTCGACTGTGTGCAGACTGGCGGAAACCAGTCTTGAACATGCAAGTAAAAAATTGTCTCTGAAAATGGATTTAATTGTTGCACCATCTGGGCGAGAAAACATTTCAGATGGTTAGAGAAGCCAAAAAAATGAAACCCCTCTGACCATCTCATTCTGTAGTCCTAAAACCGCAATTTCTTTATGCAATTGAGTCGAGTGTGACCAGACTTAGTGGAAACTTGTCTTGAATATTGAAATAAGAACTTTGTTCCTTGCTGTGGACTAAGCAGTATTTACACATTCTGGGAGAGACTACACCACGGATGGTTTGAGAAGCCAAAAAAACATACCGACAGTCTTTTCTACACTCCAGACACCACCATTTCATTATGGAAACGAGTCGAATGTTTTTAGACTGGAAAATACCCGTCTTGAAAATGTATGTAAAAGTATTTTTCCTTACCATGGAATTATTTATTCTGTACCTGCACCCCCTTGCAATGAATTTATTTCAGATGGTTTGAGAATAAAAAAACTCCATCTGAATATCTTATTCTGTATTCCCTGGTCTACTATTTGACTAAGCAAATTGAGAGAAAAGTGCGTGGGTTGGAGGATTTCTGTTTTCAATATGGGAGTAAGAATTATGTTTCTTGCCAGGGACTCGCCAGTGTTGCACTTTGTTCCTTGCTATGAAATTATCTGTGTTGCACCTCCAGGGTGGGAATGCATTCCAGATGGTTGGAGAAGAAAAATCGTCTCTGACCGTCTGAATCTACATTCCAGAGTCCGTCATTTCTATCCTGAAATTGAAAAATGCGTCTTCAGACTGGCAGATACACGTCTTGAATAAGCAGGAAAAACCATTTTCCTCGTCATGGAATTATCTGTATATGTCAGATGGTTTTAAAAGCAGAAAAATCCCCTCTGTCTTGTACTACATTCTCTGGACAACAATTCCATTATGCAATTGAGATAAAAGTGCTCTGAGTGGCGGGTTTCCTTCTTGAATATGGAAGTAGGAACTTTGTTCTTTGCCTTGGATTCAGTAGTGTTTCACATGCAGCTTCAGAATGGATACATTTCTGTTTGGCGAAGAAAAAAAGAAAAGGAATAACTCGGACCGTCTGATTCTACATTTCTGAGACCACCTTCTCATTATTGAAATGAGTGAAATGTTTTCGGACTGGAGAATACCGGTCTTGAATATGCATTTAAAAGCATTTTTCTTTGCCATGGAATTATCTGTGTTGCACAACTTTGTAGAGAATACAATTCAGATGGACGGAGAAGCAAAAAAAAAAAAAAAAAACTGACCGTCTGAAACTTCATTCACCAGGACCGCAGCTTTAGTTTTCGATTGAGATAATTGTGCAAAGACGATTGGAAACATGTCTTGAATATGTAAGTAAGAACATTGTTCCTTGTCATGGACTGAGCAGCTTTGCACTCTTTTCCATCTCGTGGAATTATCTGTGTTGGAACTGCACTTCCAGGCAGGGAATACATTTCAGATGGTTGGAGAAGCAATAAACAAAAAAACTCTCTGACCGTTTGAATCTACAATCCAGAGTCCAACCTTTGTATCTTAATATTTAAAAATACGTCTTCAGACTGGCAGATACACATCACGAATATGCAGGCCAAACATTACTTCTCATGGACAGAGCTTTGTTTTATCTTCACATCCTGGCAGCGAATTAACAATGCAAAAGAGTCGAGTATGTGCAGACCGGCGGAAACCGGTCTTGAATATGCAGCTAAAAATTCTATTTCTTACCCTGGACTTAGCTGTTTTGTAGCATTATCTCCTTGGAGAGAAAACAATTTACACGGTTGGAGAAGCAAAAAAAAAAAAAAAAGTGCCACTGACCATCTGATTCTACTTCATTTCGGCAGCCTTTTCATTACTCTACTGATCCAGATGTTTTCAAAATGGCAGACACCCGTCTTGAACATGCAAGTAGAAAACTTTTCCTTCTCATGGGATTGTCTGTATATTTCGAATGGTTTTAGAAGCAAAATTAACCCCTATGTCTTATTCTACATTCCCTGGACTACAATTTCATTATGCGATTGAGACAAAAGTGTGCAGAATGGCGGAATTCAGTCCTGAATATGGAAGGACCTTGGTTCCTTTCCAATAAATGAGCAGTATTGCACATGCAGCTCCAGGGAACGAATGCATCTCGGATGGTTAGAGAATAATAAAAAAAAAACAGTCGGACAATCTGATTCTACATTCTTGAGACCGTCTTTTCCCAATAGAAAAGAAGCGAACCTTTCTTAGGGCGGGTATCTTTCTTAAATATGCAGCTATAATCTTTTTTCTTTGCTGTGGAATTATGTGTTGCACCTGAACTCTCTTGTCGAATATATAATTCACATGGTTGGAGAAACAAAGTCTATATAAGTCTAATTCTTCATTCCTGATCCATATAATTCTTTCAGCGGTTATTGCAATAGAACTATTTTTTTGTGTGTTCAAGCTGAGAAATCGGAAATTAGCAGACTATCAACAGGTGCCCTAGAAAATGGGTGGGGGGTGCCTTAAATTTGCAAAGTTAAAGACTAAAAAACCCCTATCTAGTCTGGTGAAATCAAACTATTTCAAGTGAACTATTTCTTGTAGTCCTGACATGGGAGTTTAGGAGCATCCGCCAGTATAGCGATTCTCTTGTAGAATATCTTGCTAGAGCGTCTATGGAGGGAAATGTGGATTTTATGTTCATTCTGTCTATTCTTCAGCATCTTGAGCATTGACTCGCTAAATGGAAAAGAGAAAATTTTACCGTCTAATTGTTCCAGCAGATCGAACTGAAATATATCGCATGCTCCTCAAATTTCCAAGATGGAAGTTAGTCGACTGTCAAAATCCATCTCCGAGGCATGGCAAAGGGAAAAAAAATACCTTCCCTAGGAGTTAATTTACTTTGCGGTTCCTAAAAATTCAAATGATTGTTGAAAAGGAAGCGAGAGAAACGAGTTCACTTTCAGTAAACCAAAAATCAATATGTTTTGCACATTCTCTCTTTTAGTCGAGAATAATCAAACAGATGACCCTCTGAATTATGTAGAAAACAAAGCTTGAGGATTTCGCCTTTAAAATCTTTTGCCTTTTTTAAGATCGTAGAAGATGGGAAAGAATCATTCGATGCTTCCATATAATATTCCAACTAAACGGCATATCCCCCTGTCTTGCGAGTCGGGAGTAAGCAGACTAGTACATGGCCCTATTGAGTATGCCGAAGCGGAAAAAAAAAACTTCGGCACGCTCGAAATGTGTACCATTCCTGCGAGCACTTATAATTCCTATAATTATAGAAAAACTCTTATTCTTATAGCAGTTATTCTAAGCGGAATTCTTTTGTAGAATTCAGAGAATGGAAGTAAAAAAACGCTATGGGAGGTCTTCAAAATAAGAAACATTGCTCTATCTCTTCTGGAGGCTTTAGAATTCATGTTATTTGTGTAGACGATGGAAAAAAAACTGTTGACACGTTTAAGGAAAGCCGAAACTGCGAAGAAAGTGAAGATTAATCCTCCGTAGACCAATATATAAATCCTACCAGTGGTTCTGCAATTTTCAACAACAGTAGGATGCTTATAAATGTACAGTATATATATTTGAGAATTTGCATTTTGCTGAAATCGAATAATTTGGAATGTTTTAACAAATTGTATATACTAAAATCTTTTTGGAATTTACTTAACTATTCGCTTTTTTTAAAGAAATTGAAATTCTAAGCAGCAAATATTTTTCAAATACTATCTTTAAAGGTATTTGTGTATAAAATGTGTATTTTGTACACGAAATGAGATGCGATTTTTTAGTTATGTGTTTCGGAGGTACAAGCAACATATTTAGAAAAATTTACGGAGATGTTTCTTTTTGTAAATTCTGCAGACATATTACATTTTCTAATTGCGTTTAACATGATTATAAACATAAATATTACGATAAGAAAGTAAGATAAATAATGTTTAATTGTTACGAATATTGTATTAGCCTTGCGAGATCTTGTGAAATTCAAAATAGCATTTTTTAATATTTTACCAATCGGATATATATTACAAATTTTATGTACTGTTTGAGGAACTGGCCTTTTTTCGATAGTGCCAGCTTTTTAAATATCATGGGAAAGGAATGCCATTTTCATAATTACTGAAAACCTAAGAATACCATTGAAAGAAAACTCTTAAATATGGAAATTCAATGTAACAACTAGAACATTTATTAAAATGTGCAATTAATAATTCGATGAGAATGTTTCTCCAAAATTTTTGGTCATTAAAACTATTTAATTATCAATACACGATAGGTTTGTTGAGGTTTGAAATCTTTACAAAATGTTTGTATATTCCACTGGGATTAGACTCTGCAAGACAGACTAATCCCACGTAAATTTGTACACATTTCATAAAGACTTCGTTACTTGTAAAATTAGACATTAGAATTTCAAAACTCTTTGAACATCGGATATTAAAAACCTCAAATGGGAAAGTTTAACATGTAAATAACAATAACTTGATAGAATTCATACATTTCTCAGATCTTCGCAGAACGCACCCCGTCTACCTTTTAAAAATAAATCAAATTGTTCGTAAAATAGGATGAACAGGGCTGAAACGTTCCAAAACTAAGTGAAAAGTATTTAAAATTACTTATCAGCAATAGAATATGAAAAACAGTCATGCTTTCAAATCTCGTAATAAAATTTATTTTAAATGTTGAACATTTTCTTAAGTCTCGGACTGTGAACATGAATGCAACAGTTGTTGTAGTACTTTCATAATCGGTATTGAGAAGATCATATTGTTAGAAAAGCATTGTTTGAGTTCATGAATCGGATGGAGTTCTCTGAGCCGATGTCCAATAATCCATAGCTGACATCGACCTTAAATTGACGATTTCTTAATGAATTAAGGAATTGATTTCAATTAAAATGTTCAGTATTCATTTTAGATTTTTGTGAAGACTGAAAAGAAGTGCCTATTTAAGAACTTGCAGCACTATGTGCTGTAGTGATCGATTCGAAAGGGCGCCGTTTTTTTGTGGTAATTAACTACTAATATTCTTTTCCCATTTGGTAAGTGCATGCTGTATTTAAATGTAACGTTCATTGTTCAATGTTATGCATATATTACGTGAAATACATAAAACCTCGAATATTCTCTAAACTATTATTTCAATCAAAATACACTCCCAACAATGTTGTATAATTAGTAGTAGAAAAAAATCTGAAGATACAAAAGTGGTAGGGAAGTAATAATCGAAATAGGCTCCTGTGTATGTTCCTGCAAATGATTTATATATTCTATTTTGGCTTTGCAAATTTTATTGCGATGTCGCCAGTCTCCTGTCTGATTACTGTAAATATAATGCCAAGCGGAAGAAAAAAAATGATCTTGGTATTAGTAAGTTAAATTTAATGCTTTGTCACAAATTGTTTCACTTGCCTTTTTGGGTTTTAATCACACATCCTTATGGATTCTCGCATTCTTGTTCATAATTTAATACTTGGTACTAGCCCGTAAAAATATTTTTCAGGAATAATTTAATAATTTTCGCCCCATTTGCAATAACTGCGTCAAGCTTTTATCTTTTGTTTTTGGCATTATGAATCGGTAATACCGAGTTATGATATTGATAAATTTCTTTTGAAACTCTAAAAAAAATGTCTTCAGCATTTCACATAATCCAGAAGCTCTTGATAATTAGGGTTTTTCCCAACGATATCGACATTTGTAGAATTTTGTCTTTGGCATCTGTATTGAAACAATTATTTCTATATTTTACATAGGCTTCACTGTAAAGTTTCGGAGAATTTTTTACGACCTTGCTACATTACGACCTACTTAAATCTGAAATATATCTTCAATAAGCACATTTCTATAAAATCCTTGCAACAATTTGTGATAAACTCGGCAATTCCTCTCGTTTTCTCTCGTATGAAATTTACACAAAGTATTGTTTTATGCCCATACTTTACTAAAAGTGTTTGGAAACACAGTTACCTTTGGAAGTTAAAACGGTTAATTCCCGAGAAATTGAATGCAGTTTATAGAAATTGACTATAATGCATATGCAATTCCTGAATATTAAAAGTAACTCGATAAGGTAGCAGAGTAGTTACTATTACAACCTAAAAAGCGAGAATATACTTTCAGATAATTATTTCCTTGAATTGAAACTAGTTTTTCGTCGTTAACTTTAGCATTAATACAAAAAAAAATAGGGAAACGACCAAAATGAACGTAGTTTCAAGAGATTAGTTTTCCTTTCTTTCATAAATTCTTGGCCTTTCTTAAGCTGGTCATTCACGAGAAGTCTAGCTATACCATTTGTCCGAAGACTGTCTTTTACCCTAACCATTTTAGTCGGAAAAATTAGACAAAGCATTCACAGATGTTCCAAAGTTTGTTTAGAGACAAGGTTCAAAGTCGCAGAATTCCTGTCACCCAGACTCCTCTTCCCCCAAACGGGGGATTTCGAAATTCATTTTTAGCCTCGACGCGAGGTGTCATTGTAGGCTGTTCATCCTTTGTTTTGCCGATACCCTCGCATTGAGGTCACAAATTGGAATCGGCAGATTGAGATTTTAAGTTCTTTTGAAATTCCATTTCGAATCATTTGCTCCAAATTTGACAGGTTTTCGACATTGACGATAGGGTTTTCCTTCCCGTGTACCGAAAATTCCATTGTGGAAGAACGGTGAATGGTCTGTTTTATACATTAATGAGAATTTACTTTCTGAGCATTTTGATTTTATGTAGCTTAAAATATTATTACATCACTGATGTGCCGAATTACTAGTTGGAGCATATCTATCTTCTCCTACATGAAAATCTATCAAATAACCGAAGCTAAAGGCATTGGCACTCAGCCTGAAAAGATTTATTTTTTTCTATTTTTATTCTGATTGGTCACTATGACCTAGTGGTCAATTCTTCTCTCCGTACATGAAGGATAATAGGTCTGCCCCGCTTTCAGTGCATATCAGTTATGTATATCAGCCAAATGTGCATGAAGTCTATCGTCGAAGATCAGACGTCAATCTGCTTAAATTCGGGGACATTGTGTTGAAGCTGGTATTGTCCTCGTCATCTGACTACGGTTCAGAATTGAGTGGTTTGTTCTACGAAATAGCCAACTTCTAGCTTCAAAACTTTGCGTTAAACAAAGAAAAAAATTCAATTTCATTTTAAAAGGATTGCAGGCCATTTTGGGCCAATTTGGTTTTCTTATCAATGTGAAGTTACCTTCAAACAAAATATGCACAACCAGTTACGGATCTAAGAGTTAATTTGTAATTAAATTTAGCTTAAATTTGAGTTGAGGCTTCTATTTATATAAATTTTTTTATTGAATTTCATCTAAAATTAAATTTAATTAAATCTGGTTTAATTTGGCTTTAACTTAAATTGAGAATTCATTTTCATTAAAATGAGAGGAGGGTTCTAGAACTGTTAATAGAACATTTCTGAACTTAAAACGAAATTTTTAGCAAATTTGCATACTCTTTATTTTGTTCAGGTTTCAGTGATTTCTAAAATAACTATAGCAAGGTAGAAATTACGAGATTCTCAATTGGAAATATTTGGAGACTATAATAATTAGGAAAGTATTTCTCCTGTTTGATTATCTTTAATGATATTAGCGTTTATATTCCGGATTTATTTTCGGACTAGCTTTCGTATTCTTGGATAAATTATAGTAAACCTCAAAAAATACTTGATGGTTTTTATTCTGAATCCTCATTCACAGATCTAAAGATATTTTGTCGACATTCGAGCAGAAGTGCAAACGCCTTTACGCAAAAATCGTTTCCGGCTGAAAAGGGATTATCTTTTAAATTTTTACGTTTCATTTCTGTATCAATAAAGATTGATTTAACTTTCTGCGGTCACAGACTCTGTTATGTTATTGTTGAGGGCCGGTGGCGAAACACTTCTCCGCAACGTGAAGTGGTAAATTAGAGTAAGAAAAAATGACCTATATATTTTTTTCATTTTGTGTCCGTTCTTGACTTGTATATAATAGCTACTTATTAATACTGTAGTTCCTTACTTTCTTATGCTCCCTGCATATCTACATCAATATGAGGTCGTTCTTTTCGCTTTTGAAAAGGTTGAAGGTATTATTTGAAGACCTTTGAATTAAAATAGTTTTGAGTGTGACAAAGTGCAAGTTTCATCAATAAGAATTATTGAATTCTACTCGCACGGAAGCACAATATAAAAAATGACATTAAATTATTGGTATTTTTCCCCTTGTTATTTAGCTACGGTGGTAATTTATGCCATTTTGGAAAACACATTTAAGTGATAGGCTGTTTGAATGGTAATTTTTCAGTACGGTGAATTTATAGAGATTATTTGGTGTTCGTATATGCAAGGTCCTGACAGATAATAAAACATGAAAAATTTAGGACGGCTGAACGCTTCCAAAAATAATACAGAATTAAGGACTCCAAAATACTTAATACTTCATAAAAAAAAACTAATTATAATGAAATGGATAAAGGAGAAAATCCAGCATTTTTGGTTCTCAATTTTGTGCGATAAATATTCATAATGGACCGAATTATTTTGAAACATACGGTATTTAGAAAGTTAACTCTTGTTATGTCCATAAACGGTTAATGCCCATTCGGGTATTCGTTCTGCAGCTTTTTTTAAAACATTTAAGATTTTTCCTCTTGGCTGGCAAAAAAATATTAGTCTTCAGAAAAACTGAATTATCTTCGTGAAAGATGCTTTTTGCTGCATCTATTATAAGCTAGCCATATTTTTCTTGTTGACTTGCTGACATGAACCCTAGTGATTATAGACTCCGGGAGCATGGGATGATGTTACGACATTGTCGTGTGATCTTGCATAGAAAGATTCCAAAAGAAATTTGAAGGATACAAATATTTTAGTTCTTCGTCGTGAAGAATTATCTGCTCAGGGATAAATGCATTGAAGTTAAAAAAGTGTGTATAAACAAATGTTTACTGCCCTTTAAAAAAAGCTTAATAAACTGGAATATTAGTTGTATCGATTTGCATAGATTGTTTTTAAGATGGGAACAAACGTGAACCCAAAGTGTTTTTATGATTTTATTTAAAACATCTTTTTGAAGCGTGTTGGTGCAAAAATTTAATTTCGAATAGATATTAACTAATCTTAGTTCATTAATAAAACTTCGTTGCACAATTTAAAAGAATTCGTAACAGATTGGGGCATTGTGACAAAGATGTTTGAAGGCAACAAATTTTGTTTAGAAATTAGTTGTATGAGGAAGATACTTTTTTTTTGCGTTGGGGGGACACAAACCTATCATAAATAATTTATAGGAAAAAATCGTATAATTGTTTCCAAATTCTGTCTCCAGAAGTCTTCTCGGGATTAAGTATACATCCAATTTGGCAATATTCATTAACTGAATTTCGACTAAAAATTGTTTTTTCAATTCTAGACTTTACACACGCAAGAATGGATTTACAAACTGCTTAACCCAAGAAAGGATTTATCATGATTCGGAAAATTTTTTATAGACGTAAAAGTTGACTTCATTAAAAATCGTATCTTGTAATATAATGCGATGGGTCGAGGTATAAGCGTCGACCTTGCATCCTCATCCGTTGACAAAATGTACAAAACTCGAGACTTTCACAGTCAAACATTCTAGTTTATCGTTTCAATGTATACGAAGTGCAAGCGATGTTGTACACATGCAACAATTTAGGAATTTAAATAGCACATTACTTAGAAAGCAAGGCAAACATCTCGTATATTTATCTGATGCTTGTCAAGGGAAATATCGGTACTTGCGTATTAACGCCGCCGAGGCTACAGATAACGAAAATAGTTGCTTGATCATCAGACACTAAAAGAGACAATTTGTTTCGAGCTGGTTAATAGTTTGGCTGATGTTGATAATTTCTCTAAAAGACTGAAGCCCTAATGTTTTAATATTAAACACTGCAAAAATCAGTTTTTATAAGTGTTTATTCTTCATTTGGGTTTCCAAAAAGTATGAATTTTTTCAAAATTACGTTAATTTTTAATTTTTATGTGCAGTGAGAAATATGACAATTTCTCATGAATCAATTCAAGTTATTGAATCCCTTTTAATTTATATTTAATATTTTGGTTTGCGCTGAAGCTCTCAAACTGCAAGTCATTCTATGCATAGACTCCAACTCAAAACGATGCTTTAACTGCCCTTTAGTACAATGGTTTTCTATTCGACCCAAGAGTGATACTTTTCACATGAATTCCAAAAATTAGTTTTTGCATGAATTTATTGCACCACAATATTCCATAATTTTAAAATTGATTTTTTTAAAGTTGTTTAAGATTTAGATTTTTAAATAAAATTTTTTCAGAAACAAATCTGGATTTAAATCTGCATGATATCTTGCAATGAAGTCTAGCCGTAAATTCTCTGATGTCAAGTAACACTATTAAATATGAAGACTATTGGGAGTTAAAACCATACAGCGAACCGATAGATGCTTAAATTTATAGTAAGTTTAAGTATTTGACTTCCTCATCCACATTCAAATATAATCCTTAAAACACGTTAGTATTAGTTTTACAAAGCATGCGAAATTAAGTATAGAAAATATTCAGTTTTCAGGCCTAAAATTAACGGGAAAATAAGTTGGGGAAGCTTAAATATCATTACAATTTATCTTGAGGCAGTATTTTAAAATTTTTATTGTGAAGAATATTTAGCTCATTTAATATTCAATATTTACTATTTTTATGACTTCGAATCAGTTCTCTTACATTTTCGTATGTTTCGATTGGTTTGGCAGTAAAACTTGTGATAAATTTCATGCGTTTTGAAACCATCCTTAAATTAATAAGTCACACAAGTCAAAAGGACGGTTAGAAGAAAGAAAATGGCAAGAGTGATCAAATCGGATCTTGGTAAAAATTGTAACAGACTAGTAATTGTTATTCTAATTGAAGGCTCGTGGTGTTATTTATATTGTCATAAAACACGCATAACTTGGCATAATTAATTTTGATTTCATCATTTCAGTTAAATGTTAATTAGTATAGAAAGTTGCATTTAGATTTATTGATTTGCTTATATTAACTCCCTAGTAAGAAATAAATCAATAAATACATAAATTAAAGATACTATCAAAAGAAATGCGCAATATATTAAATAGTTTCATTTTTAATTTTAATACAAATTTAATGTTATTGCGACGCTTCTCAGATTCTTCTTTTAAATTATCTGCATTAACAAGTGATATATACTTGGGCTTAATGCTGTAATGGATAAAATCGGTTAAATACATTAATTACAAACCTACTGACGATTTATGAATTTGTCGTAAATATATTTTTATTATCTCAAAAATGTTATTAAAAACGTATGGCCATATTCCTCGACTAACTATGCATTAAATTTCGTTTCTGATGTTACTAGCTATTCTTAAAAGCAATGTCGTCTATATTCTAATGGCAATATTATTGTAAATTTCGTTTTTATTTCCTAAAGATATCCAAAATTATAGGCAGCCAATTATAGGCTTCTGGGAGTCTATAGAATTATGATAGCTGGAGAAGAAACTCTAGAAACTCAACCCAATTGATTCTTGCAAATCGTATTTAAAGTGGTCAATTTCACATATTCCTTAGGCTTTCAAGTCGCGAGACCAGGCTACCAAAAGAACATCTTAAGCATGGCGAAGAACAGGGAAAAAAATCGCTCTCCGCCAGAACTCGATGTATTCTGCAGCTATTGAGGACCTTAACATGCAGATGCGTGAGGAAAATAATAAACTGTTTTTCTAGAAATTATTGCAACGGATCCCTTTTCAAATACTCTCAAATTGCAAACATTGGGATTAAACATTGAATTAAAGGCCTCTTTTAAGCTGGTAGGAAAAACAGTATTGGAGCTTCGCCATTTTCCGACTTGACATGCAGCGCCTGGAGCTCTTATAAATCGGATGTTTGTAGAAGGTATTACGACTCCGTCCGTCTGATCTTCCATTCAACAAATAGCCACCTTCATTATGCAAGAGTCAAGTTTAAAGAAACTGACGAATCTCTTTCTTGAGTAAGCAACGAGAAAATATTCAGAGAAATAGAATTCAGATGGTCAGAGAAGACGGGAAAAAATGACCATCTCATTCTTCCAGCAGTTATGGCAAATGAATTAACTCTTGAAACACTCTCAGAACTGCGGATCCTACAGACTGTCGAAAGTTTCTTTTATATAGGTTCTTCACATCCAAAGTTTCTTCACGTAGCTGGAAAAATGAGAAAAAACTTCATCTAATTCTAAAAGCAGTTATTCTAAACGAACTGTTTTATGTACTCTTCTGGTTTTCAAGTCGGAATTAGCAATCTCGGAGGACGCTACTTAGTGTAGAAAAACTTTAATGTGTTATTTGTTCTGTAGCTGATACTGCCTTTATAGTTATAGTTGGAGAGAGATTTATTTAGCATTCATTAAAAAGATTTGGACTGAATATATTCCTCTTGCTTGCTACTCCCAAATAATCCAACTTTCAGAAGAGCTTCAGTTCAGGAAAATGAAGATTAGGGGCTTCGCAGTGCGGCGAGAGTTGCTCTGCCTACAGAAAGCCCAAAGATTAACAGAGTTATGAGAATCGCCCGATTCTTTGACTGTTATTCAAGTGAACTGTTCAAAAAAATGTCCAGGATTGCGAGTCAACGGGTCTCCCTGATTAAAAAATGTCCTTCAGCATGGAAAAAACGCCTCGTTGTGCTGTAATGCGCCCCTCATTTCATCGTTACATTTGCTTTCAAATGGCTGGAGAAAATAAAAATAGACTATAATTCTTCAGCAATTAATTCAATTGAATTATTTTTCAAGTATTCTTCAGGCAAGGAGTCGATAGTATACACAGTCAAAAGATTCAACATCATATCCCAAGGAAACATATTTCTCGGGTTTGCGAGTCAAGAATAAGATGGCCCTATAAAGCATTCAGAGGTTGAAAAAAAAGCAGGCACCCAAGTGCTTTTCCTCCTGCTCATCGTTATAGCTTCGCTACTTAGAAGGGAAAAACGCCGGAACGCATTATTCTTAACATTTTGCAGACTTTAGCGAGTCGCAGTAAAAAAAAACAATCTATGGGGCCTACGAAATGCGAATCTTATTCTTTCTCTCCCAAAGCCTTTAAAATTCACCTGGTCTAAGAGATGGAATGGAAAATACAGCTGTATGCAGTTTTGTGCTCCATACACAAAGTGAACAGTAGTGTTCCGCATTGAATAGGTGGACATATAAACCTTCCTTATATATAAACCTTTCAGAACATTGGTCCTACAGCGGTAGGATGCTTATATATGTAGAGTATAATGATTTGAGAATTCACATTTTACTGAAAACGAATATTTTAAAATATTTAAATGGATATTATAACTAAAATAACATTTCGACAGATTTACTTCTAAAATGTTTTTAATGAAAAAGAAACTCAAAATCTAAGCAGCAAATTTTTAAATAAATTCTCTGAATACGGTTATGTGTTAGAAATGTGCAACCCTTTGACGCAAACATCTATAACAAGCAAAATGCCAATTTTTTTTGTTACTCAAAAGTCATATTAAATAAAACTTCTTTAAAATGTAATCGGTGAAAAGAACCTGTTTATAACAAATTCAATAATTTTAAAAACATTTTTGAAGAATTTTTCCATAATAAATCGTTATCTTAGACAATGATTTAAATTCCACGTGATGAAAGCATTGAAAAATCATTGCAATGAGGCACCTAAATTTTCTTTAGATAAAATAGTTTAGGATATATCGGTCATTTTTCGACCATTGTGCAGAAGTAGCATTACAGTAGAAGTGCTCTTGCGCCGATAAAAAATTTCTGTCAATATGTCGAGTTTAGTAAATTTTATTCGAATCGGAATAAAACTCCTGCATTGGAGAATTGTCGTAATAAAATAATGAAAAGCGTTACACTGTCAGAACATAGTACTTGTTAATTTTTTCAAACAGTATCGTATTTTGGTGTTTCTGTCGGTAAGCATCAAAGTATTTTATTCAGAAATATATTGAAATCATACTGAAGCTTTAAATGGACTTGTCTGTTCTTCATATTTGCTGCTTGCGAGACTTTTATCTCCATAAATATGGTTTAAATTGCTATATATGTTCTTGACCGGTTTTTAGATGCATTGGTGCAACAAATCGGGAAGAAATTTTTAAACAAAAAAAAGTTTGAAGTCCTGTATAAAATGCCAAAATGGCAAAGGCTTCCTCATAAATAAAGACGAATTTAAACATCTTAGGGCCAGGATCTGCATATTATTTCAGAATATTGACAAAAAATCGGTATACATTTTTTGTGTCCATATATTTTATTTTTTACAGTGAATAGTTCAAGATGTTTTTTTAAAAAAACATTTCGTCTATATTTTTTAGGTTCTCGAATAAGTGATATTGAGAAGATCTTGGCCTTGTGAAAATATATTTTCTAGCCAGATTCAATTTTTAAATGCATGTCAATGTAGATAATACGCTCCTGTTCAAAATATTAATAGAAATATTTAGAAAATGCTTCTCAATTATCGTGTAACGTATGGAGTAGTATGTAGCATTATCTTGTTCATAAAATTCCAATATTATGTTAAAAAATATAATAAATGAAAATTGTGTACATTAAGCTTTGTAAATTTCCTCTTGCAAGAGAGAATGTTTGAGGTTGCAAACACACAATTTGTGCAAGTGCATAAAATAGTTGACAGATAATATTAATATTGATAATGAAAAGATAATAAAAACAAACACAAGTAAAAAAGACTAATTTCAATTCCTTTTGAATATCTAAAGCAGTATTTAATTGCATTGTAGTCTTTGCAATTGGGTAGTTTTATTGATTGCATATTATGAATGATTGAAAGTATATGAATGAACAATCCTATAACATTTGAAATCCTAGGAAATGGTATTTTTCTATTGTTATTTTGGGGAAGAATCCTTTAATATAAAGGTTGGTGTGAAACTCTCCGTTCTGCGTGGGGTTTCTTTTATGTGAGTGATGGAGACAAATAAAAACCAATGGTTTTTATCCCAATTATTTATTGACTTCGCTACGGGATACGGACAATGTACACACAACAATGATGAAATATTTACATGATGAAACGAAGTATAAACTGCTCACCAGCTCGGTTACATTTCGAGCTGTGAGTTTAATATCAAAACACTATTGACACTTCATGTAAGACATCCACCGGCTAAAACTCTAGTCCACCACTTGCTAAGCCCATTCGGCCCGCGTCAGGAACTTCCCCGTTCTTCTCTACTGTCAACACTCGACAGCTGCCAACGCTTCGTTGCTCCGCAGCGCCCTCACAGTTGGAATGATACAATTTTATACTATGGAAATTATATGAAGCTGTGGAAGAAATGTCGCAGCTCATTTTTTTGTGACAATTTTAAATATTTTCTGATATGCAATATTTTATGTGTATTTTTTTAGAGATGCAAACAACAATTTTAATATTTACGGAAATTTTTCTTTTTATAAATTCCGAAAAAAAATTGATAAATATTCCGTTTTGATTCTTTAATTTCGAAGAATATAAAGGCAAACTTATGAATCGCTGAGTTAACTTTAACGAGTTAATTAGAATATTCGATTTTTATATAATTTTGCCATTTGAGAATATTTTCCATGCTTTAATTGAGGAATCTGGTCCTTTATTATTTTTTGAAAGTCTCTTTCATCGGATAATTATGAATATTATAGAAATAGAGGACCGTTTTCACACGCACTAAAAGCCTAAGAATCTCCTGAAAGTTAACTATATGAACACTTGGAAGTTTGATATAACAACTAAAACAATCCAGTAAAATGCGTGTTTACTTAACGATGAAACAACGTTCCTCAAATTTTCTGTTCTTGAAACTATATGAAAAAAACCCCCTTTAATCGTATTTTTTACTGCTTCTTAAAATTATTCACCATTTCATAAATATTCGGTACACGCGTATTGTGTAAACATTTAATTCTTTACTGAAGCTCTGCATTTTTCACTGACTAACGACTCAATTCATAGGAAGATTAACAAAACTTTTGATGTAGAATCATATGAAGACTTTGTTAGTAGTATAGTTAGTTTAACCCATTTCAACTAAATAACTATTTTTATACTTCATAGGTATTGCAAATAGGAAAAATTCCACTTAGATAATAGTTCATAAATGTCTCGGATCTTCGCATGATCTACCCGTAAATTAGACAAATATTTAGTGAGATATGAAGTTATTTTGTCTAACATTACATCACGTGCCACGCCCACTTCCAACGTTTAAATCATGCATATTTCATGTGTAAGTTGCAAAGACACCTAATTTTTTCAATAAAAGCAAAGCAAGATAGTTGTTTCAAAGAGTAGCCGTTTAATCTTTGTTTACTGTTTTACTGCTTTCGCTTCTTTATTATTTATGAAGCATATCGTCATCATCAACACTGCTTTCGCTTCTCATTTTGTTTGAATTTCTCACTGCCAATAAAATTTCAATAAAATGGTTTTAAATTTTCTCTCTGTTATAATGGATATTTGATAAATAGTACTGCAGATCATTTATTAAATATTTTGACTAAAAAATATGAAAAAATCGAAATTTTTCGCATTTTTTAAAAAAAAATTTCTAATTATCCCTATAAATGAAGATGCTAATTAATAATTATAGTAATAAAAAATATTGATAAAATTGATAACTTGGGACTCGCAAATGTCAGGTTATTGCTCTGAAAAAAAAACTAGCTTAATATAAATTGTTTTTATTACAAGTTTATTGTTTTTGAAACTTTAAAGCTGTTTTTCTCAGTTTGCTTTTTTCCAAAATTGTGTCTGCTACAAAATGAGAAAAGTCGATCTCTTTTTATTCTAATTAATTGAAATTTTTTCTGTTCACTCACAAATGCATGTTTAATAGAATTAGGGATGGATTTGTAAAAATTTTGATTAGAAATTTTTTAAAAAATTTACAAAGTGAAAAATTCTGATTTTCCAAAAATTTTCACAATTTTGAACAAATTTTTTTTCTCTGAAACTAATGTAGATATCAAAAATCCGATCCTTGTTTCTGTTAAGTTCATTGAGAGGTCCCTTTAAAAACATTTGGAGAAAAATGTTAAAAATTGTATGAGAAGAAGCATTTTAAAAAAAGGGTTAATTTTTTTAAAATTTGTAATTTTTCAAAGTGAAAAATATTTTGTAAACTGTGCAGAAACTAAAATTTCTATCTACTACAAAATTGAATAAGTTTGATCAAAATTGTAGAAAAAAAATTTGGGGGTGCCAAGTCCCCTTAAATACCAGGAAGAAAAAAAAGTTCTTTCAAATAGATCACGATAGCGCATGGTACTATAAATTCTGAAATATGCGGGCATTTCTTTTTTCAGTATTAACAAAATGGTAGAATGAAACACTTCCTATATTTTAATCCGAGTGAATTTCTTAATACACTTAAGAAACTCGACATTCAGGGTTCTTTCTCGCTACTGATGTTTGTACATGGGTTCCATGAAAGCTAACAGATGCATGAACTCTAATAATGGTTTTCTATAGCTCCTCACTGTACCTATTCTAATATTCTTCTTAATATCAATTCTGAAAGCAATGCAGCAATAATTATATTCAGCCGTATAACGCATGGACACTTAAGGAAACAAATATTTAACTAGATTTAAAATACGGAATGTTATGCTTAGATTGCAGCTTTAACACCTAAAAGGTATGGAATTCTCAGATATCCGATGTCTAATCACTTATTTTAAACAAAAAATAATTTTTCATCTATTTCTGGAACGCTTCAACTCCGCTGATCTTTTACAATCACTTGGAGTTTTAAGGGGACTTGGCACCCTAAGAATTCCGGAAAATCAATGACGCTAAGCTCCAGCTTAGAATCGGTGAAATAAACTACTGTGCATATAGGGGTCTATTCTGGTACCTCCGGCTGGGTTGGGAGACGTCACTTTTTCCGCACGTTAAAAACGGGAAAAGTGACGTCTCCCAACCCAACCGAGGGTACCAGAATAGACCCGTTAGACTGGTGAATGTCAATGCAAAAGACTCGAATATCCTGTTTTAACGTGATGTATTGATTTTCCTTTTACGTTGGCTCCAGCAGCCTTTGGGGTTACTTGAAAAACAATGTAAGAAATGAAATCTTTTAGTTTTATTAAATACAAATACAATCGTATAAATATAATACAAATCATTTGGAGATGTAAACCCTAAATGAAAAATGCAAACCTTTTTGACACTGGCATTCAAGTTCAACATTAAGTATTTTATGCCGTATCTCTTTTCAAGAACAATTTAAATTGAAAGATTATCCAGCTGCTTAAATGAAATTAACAAGACAGGAATTATTTTTTTCATTAATGTGCATTTACTTTCAGACGATCTGTACAGCTAGAACAAGAAGCTCTGTCGGATCTACCGGTAGATTCTAATGTCTAAGCTGGCTTGAATCTAAATTGAATATTTTCGCTTATATAAAATTATTATAAGAGTCCTAGAACATTACGTTTTTCAAAATTTTTCATGCTTGAATTCAAAGTTATTATTTTTTGCATTTAATTATTTTTTTAAATGAATAAGGACTAGATGTTACAGCGAAGTTAAAATATTTGGGAACTCTAATCGGGAACGAACTTTTAGAATATAATAAGCGTCTAGAATTCGAACTGCCGAAGCCTTTCTTATCATAGCTAGTCTAAAAGAAACTTGATACTGTTTTCATCCCTGCCCCCCCCCCCGCAAAAAAAATTCTATTCAGCTGATTCACGTATGTCTTAAATAGTGATTAAACAACATCTTAAATTTTAATACCAATGCCTTTAAACAATTGTTTCTGAATAAAAGACGTCTACAGCATTGCAGTTCGCGCCATAAATATTCAATCAATCCAAATGAAAAAAATTAAGAAATATCGAATATATTCTGCTAAATTCTCAAGATTAAAAATCTTTTGCTCAATCTTGAATGTTTCAGAAATGAAAATTAATGATTTAACCTTTCGCTATCAAATATATACAAGAATTATTTTTAATGAAGTGCCAGTTGCTGAGCACTTGAAGTTTTAAATTAAATTCGGTATAAATAAAGATCAGAGTATTTGTTTTACTTTGAATATCTGCGATTCCTTTGGCTGTTTCAGATATAGCATGTTTGCTTCTGTACGGCTTTGGTTTCTTATACACTGTATTTACATTAGTATCCACTCGCTATTCTAGATTCACAACGACCTAAGGCATTATTAGAACTTCATTTGTGAAGATCTGTGAGTTAAAAACAGACTGAAATATGACAAATGGACCAAATATTAACAATTGAAATAACAGAATATATTGCTTGTTCAGATGTGAATTTTTAGTGTTTCTTTCCCTCGTACTCCATTTACAAGGATGACGTTCGCCATTACTGGCTGACGCATTCAATGACGTACCGTTTGAATTAAAAAATGAATATTACAAACCAAATTAAGCGAGTTGAAATTTTAAAAATTCATTTCAAATAAGACGACTTTATTAAAATAGATTGAAAATCGTCTATTGGGTTTTTAATTTTTTGGGGGGTAATGGTAATAAATATTTGTGAACATAAAACTGATTGTAATTCGTTTTTTAATACATTCAATATTTTCTTTCCTTATAGAAAGTAAATGAATAGTGTTAATTATGGATGAGTGAAAGAATTTTATCCGTTTAAAATACTTTTTGCCCGTTATTTGACAAGAAAGCCAGTCATGTTTCTCTCGTTTTAAAGCTTTAATTATCGCAGTTACTTAGTTTGTCGGGAGGATTTTTAAAGAGTTGGAAATCGCGTTAGTTTAGTTTCGTCATTTGAGCTTGCTTTTTCGTGTTTACAAAATGCTTCATTAAAAAAATGAAACAATTATTTTTGTATTGATGACGGTTTATCATAAAAATAACCAATTTCACTATTTAAAAGGACTGATAAAAGACAATTGATTGGAACATTATAAAATGGATGTTTTTTTTAAGTATCAGGTTCTAATTTAGAAGCAGTTTCAGAGGGGGAGAACTTGCGTTTTGAGGAAATAAACTTACCATATATAATTTGATTGGAATATTAGCTTGGTGTTTTTAGATATGAAAAGTTTGCACGACATAATTTTAATCCAAATCCTCTCAATTTCAAAGTAACCTACAGCAATCTTACTGAATTAACTAAGCATTGAAGATGGCAAAATTATATGTAGTTTAAATTTCAGTAGAATAAAAATTTTTTTGGAATAAACATTTCTAGCCATTTAATTTCACAGGACTAGACTTCATAAAGGTTTGAAAAGCTTCGAAGGCTCAATAGATATGAACGTTATCATAAGATTAATCCCCAAGTATAACTCATCAGGCCTAAAGAACAGGCATCAAAAGAGAAACCATATCGAACGTTAAGCTTCAGCATACACAACCCATCAGATCTGTCATCTCTATTTTAACGCATGCGAAGTGGCCAACTCTGTCATTAAATTTATACTTGGGAACTAAAATCTAATGTAATTTTTTATATGGATTCTTCTTACTTATTCATAATCGGTGTATCGGCAAATTTCTCTATTTTTTAAAGGGTTAATAGTCAAAGCTCTAAAAATATTTGACAAAAACGAATAACGTCGTTCATTCATTTTGAAGCAACATTATGGTTGGAAATTATGATCTTCATTGTTGGACTGTTCCGAGTAACAAGACGTATCACTTTACAAACTATTTTATCAGTGCTTGGATTTAATTGCATCACATTATCGAACTATATTCTTTCACCTGTAAACCTTAAATTGCATTATATTACTGAGTGCTTTCTTGTCTGCACGATTCAGAACTGTACGGAGGCGTTTGTTACTGTGAAGTCGGTTAAGAAATAACAGCTGGTAAGACTTCTTTGAGTTCGAGGATGGTGAGGTTAGATTGTATAGTGAATGGCCTTCAGGATTGAAAGATTATATATGTTAAAGGGCTTCCCATAATGTTGTGAAATTTTGCAATGCGTACAATATCGGAACTTATGATTTGCAGATGTTACTTTTCACACTTTGCAAGATATGCTCCTTCGGTCAGGAATTTTACCTTGAATTGAAGGATTTAAATAGTTTAATTTCGTTCTGCTTCCGTATGAGTTGCTATCATTACAATGCTTCATATTTTTGTGATAATTGTTGTTTACATGTGCACTTCGCAATTGAATTATTGAGGAGATAGTTTGATTTGAATACTAAAAAGTGATCCGAAATGTTTTTGAAATGGAACTGTTGGACCATTGACGTCTTAAATGTCTTTATTTCATTTCTGCCGTTTTCAGTGAAAGTTACGATTTCTAATGTCTATAAAAAAATTCCACCTTGTTACCAAAAATTACAATATTTGGTGTTTTTTCGTAAACTATTGTCTAATCGAGAGCAGAAATCATGCTATTGGAAATTTTTGAAAGTCGATTTTAATTCTTAAAATATTGTCAATTGAAGGTACTATATATATATATATATATAGGGGAGACTCTATCCCTTTTTCAGTCTTCAATTTTTATTTTGGGAAAAACAATTTTTAAAAAAATGTATTCAGTCATTATTAAAGGCTTATTTGTCTTTTTTGTTGTAGTATTTTTTTCATTTATGAAAAACCTATTTAAAATAAAAATTGTTTTCCAACAATTAGAAAAAGGATAGTCTCACCAATTGCAGGGGGACTTGATCCTTGAAACAGATGAATTGAAACGATTCAAATTAAGTAGTCGAAATCAAATTTATTGTTGACTAACATGTAAACAAGTAATATAAAAAAAAATTAAAATCAATTCCTACTTAGGTCAACAAAGAAAAATTTTAATTTAGAAATTTTTTTTCTCCGATATAAAACTAAAATTAATATTTGAAAAAACTGTATTAACATCAAGTGTCATCCGCTATAAGTTTTAAAAAATGTATTTGAACTTGAGTGGATGAATAAAAAGTTTTTTATTAACGATTTAATCTTGAAAATTCCCTTTGTCGCCAACTTTGCCGCCAAGTCACCAAAATGGTCGCCAAATTGTTTGCCAAGGTCGCCAAATTTATCGCGAAGTCGCCAAATTTGTAATGTTAATAGTTTTCGAGATATAATGAAAAACGTACTGCGCATGCGCAAAGATATAGCTAAAATATAGTGGTGCTTCGATGATCTCATGGACCATCCATATACCCAAGAACCAAGTCTGTAATGTTAATAGTTTTCGAGATATAATGAAAAACGTATTGCGCATGCTTCATACAGAATATGAAATGACAAACAGATAAGAAAGCGAATTAATATTGCATTGTCATCTAGTTCTGAGCTATGTTTAAAGTTTCAAGTCTCCAGCTCATCGGGAAGTAGTTAGTTTAAAATCGATTGCAAAGTTTGAACAAGATATATAAATTATATAAAATGTATATGAAAAAGGGAGAGAAACACAGTTTAGAAAATTCTACATTATTGAAAATCGCTGTTTCCCATATGAATGATTGTCATCGCTGAAATTATTGATCCAATAACATTTTCAAAGCTTGAAAAATCAAAAAATAAACGTTAAAATTCTTGCAGTTCGAAGAGTTCCATCAAGCATGGCTGGTTTAGGTAGTTCTTTGACAATGTCGTCATTGTCCACAACACTGACACTATTTTCTGGATACATAAATTAAATGGAATGAAGTCCTCTTTTTCTTAAATTTATTTCGCATTCAGATGATGTAATCTTCTTTGCAATTTTTCCTACGGAATGACTAATTTTCTCTTTCCGTAAAACCGTCACCATGTTCTTGCTAACCATCATGTGCAGCCACATATTAACTTTCTACCTTTTTGTCAACCATCCAAAATCAAGGTAACCATATTCTAATATTGATATCATTTAAATGTGACTTGAAAATCAAAACGGCCAGTAGAGAGGTAATAAAATTGTTAACATTAATTTAACTTTGGGGACACTTGATGCCAGGATCAAGTGTTCCCATACAAAGGGGATCATGTCCCTAATGTGCATGTGTTGGAAAAAGAATTGTTAAATCAAAATTAAAGAAACTGTACTGGATTTAAATAGCATTTAAGCAGTAAGGAATGTTAGTATATTATATCAATAAACTTAAGTAATTTAGTTATATTTAGCAAAAAAATAAGAAACATTAACTATCTACCCCAAAAGAAGTTTGACTGTGAGAAATCGGAGATTCATTTCTTGCAACAAAAATAAAAGTGGCTGAGTGAAATTCTGTTGTCATATCTGCTGAAAAGGAATCGCTTTATTTGTGTTGCCAGTTTCAGACACTTAATTGCATTTTTTCTCTGGTTTTAGACCTAGGGATCAAGTATCCCGTATCATCGGAATTTCTTTAGAAAATTTAAGCACAATCAACTTCGTCTTCTGGATAATAACGCTGTGCACAAGTATGTCTAAATTTGGCTTTCGGCCAGACAATGTATTGAATTTATTTTTTCAATATTTATAGACAACTTTCGAAATAAATCAAACTTCTCGCATCGTACTATGTTTTTGAGAGAAAGCTCAAATACTAAAAATAGTTGCGATAAATTTTTAAATTTGCGCATATGTAAAGAGTGATACATTTTTCAGTAAGTCTTAAAAGTCTGCAATCATATACACTGACGGGAAAAAAATCGCAACACCAAGAAAAATTATTGTAGAGTAATGAAATTTCGGCAATACATTTGTCTAGGTAACATATTGAATTTATTAAAGTTTCAAGATCACAGGTTAATGTAAGCGCGAGAATAGCCATTTCAAATGTGAAATGCTGGTACATTAATAACCGGTGCAACCGCCAAAATTTTGAATGCAAAGTCCAGTGTGTCTAGGCCGCAGACAGGTTGGTTGCAGGCGCTCACCTGGCCTCCTTCTAACCAACACACGACCATCACTGGCACCAAGGTAGAACCGGCTTTCATCAGAAAACGCAACAGATCTCCATTCCGTCCTAGCCTGACACCACTCGCGTCGCAAACGGCAGTGGTTTGGAGTCGGTAGAATACACGCTACAGGGTGTCTGGCTCGGAGCTGTCCTTGAAGTAATCGATATGTAACAGTTCGTTGTGTCACTGTGGTGCCAACTGCAGCTCGAATTTCTGCCGCAGACGCAGTACGATGCCCAAGACTGCGGTCTTCCCTCTCGGTAGTGCCACGTGGCCGCCCGGAACCCGGTCTTCTTGAGGCACCATTGACCACTGCTGCCAACAATCATGCACAGTGGATACATTCCTGCCAAGTCTTTCTGCAATATCGAGGGAAAGAAAATCCACCTTCTCGTAGGCCTACTACACGACCTCGTTCGCACTCAGTGAGCTGTTGATAATAGATTCTTCGTGTTCTTAAAGGCATTATTGACTAACATCAATTCACTACGTCAAATCTCAACGATAAATAACGCTCACGAACTTCACAGTGCGCTTTTAAAGCAAACTTGATTTGCATGTTCATAGTGGCACTACTAGCGCCACACTTATGCGCCGAGCGCGAAATTTGAATAGACGTCATCTTTCAGATACATAAACATGCCTATGAAATTTCGTTTATCTAGCACAAGTCTTTCCTGGTGTTGGGATTTTTTTTCCCGTCAGTGTACGAAATTTTAAGCCAATGAGAGCGGAAACGACTTAATTTTTTAGAAGCCGGTCGTATTTTTTACTACGCATATACACACCACATGAGTTCAGTTAATCCAAACATCCACTTACCCTCACTGAAATTTTTAAACACTGACAAATATGTAATGTACAAGTGGAAAGGAAAACCAAGTTTCAATAAAACCTATTTTATAAAATATTCATTACAAATCATATTTGACAGGTTTTTAAAATAAAATTTAACATGCTAACAGACGAAAAACAGTCAATATACAGATGCCATGTGGTCAGTGCTCCAAGCACAGTTTGGAGTGTATTGTGCACTTTTGCAGAAGAAAAAAAGTGCGTCGTGTCATATATAATGGCAAGATAAGACTAGATGTTAGTTGATACTAATATTCGCAATTAAATTTATTTGATTATGTTTCGCGAATGGATTCCGTTCCTTTAGTAATTCATCTACAACGTATCGGACCATTTGCCATAGAATTAAATTGGGTTTAATTATATAACGCATAATTTAATTATATTGGTTTAATTAGAACACAAATGAATAATAGAATTCAATAACTACATTACATATACAGGGTGGTCATAAATTATTGGAACCATTTCAAAAATTAATAAACACTAATGTGACAACTGATTTTTAAAAATGAGAAGTGGTATGATCTGATAGGTGGCTTACCTTTACGGCGTTCTAAATTTGCTACAACGAGAGATTTCCATACGCAATGTCTACTAATCAGCAGAAGCCGATGAGCGTTTTCTGGTTTCCTTTTTTAGTTTTTCTTCAATATCTCGAAGACTATGCAGTTTTTCAATTGCAATTGATTTAACAAATTAAAGACTGTAAAAATTCCTACAAATAAATGCTTTTATTTTCTTCTAGCTTTAATATTTTCGCAGATAATGACTCTCAAAAATGGGAGATGTCCAGTAATTTACGACCACCTAGACCACCGCAACGGCGCGTTAAACATCTGATAAACTTTTTATAAATGTCCTCTCTTAAAAAAAAAACCCACAATTATAACATTATTAGTTTTTTTATTAATTTTTGAAAAGGGTCCAATAATTTATGACAACCCTGTATTTTTAGTTTTAAAATGTGGAAAATTTCCATTTTCTCATGAAATGCCCAACTAAATGCATCTGTTGAGAAGTGAAGCGAAATGCAACTGCTGACATATGCAATCGGAACTGCTTGTGCTCTCGGAGGTTGCCCAACGTTTCACGTGTATCTCTGTGTTTTGTGTCGTCCATTGTGAATACATATGTGTTTGAAAGGCTCTTAATCTTATTTTGGCCAAAGTTACCCAGCATCTGATAGATGCAACCCCATAAGATTTCAGAACTTCGAATCTATGTTAATGGTATTCGAAAAACACACATCCATAGTTTAGAATTCATAGCAATCACCTAATAAATCATATACACATAAAATATATTGCATGTCAAATCTAATCTAGAAATAAAAAATTATGACCACGCTTAAGATCTATACAGAAAGAGAGAAACTTCTAACATCCATAAGATATAAAAACGCTACATTTCCATAGCTTAAGTGTAAAATAAAATTCCCGACTAAGAAACGTATCTGAGAAATCTTTTTAACAGAGAAAATATACGATTTAAAAACTTGAAGCAGTGAAATAGATTTGACTTTTATTACAACGATGGAAAGTAATGTTGGATATCATTTTTAAAAAATATTTTTTAAAAATGTATTAAAACTAGGGAAAAAATGGTACAATTAAATCAGTACCATGGTAAAGATAATTTTATTGAATTTTCAGATGGTGTAAATACATTTTTGCGCGACAATGTTTTCGGAAATCATTGTGGGAAAACGTCAAACTATTGCATACTTTAATTAAAAAGTTCAAAAAGAAGAGTTCCGAAGTGCACATTCAAATATCTGATAAATTTAATAATTCCAGATCTAACGGTCTGGATTATAGAAAGAGAGGCACACTTTATCTTATTAATGGAGATTGCAATCAATAATAGCATATAATTGTATATCAATAACGAGATTTTCAAAATTCTGCCTTAATTGAATGTTTTCTTTATTTCGTCTCTTTTATGTGCTAATTTTATTTCAACTGAATATGATTGCGATTTCGTTTAGATCAGTGCTTTTTTTGTTTGCATCATTCAATAGCAATATCTAGTTCCAGGTTTTTGAAAAGAATTAATATTCAAAGAAAAATATTAAAAGTTCTTATTCATTCAACAATGAAACTATTTTCATGGAAATGCATCAGAAATAATCCATTAACTAGTGTATCGAACATCTCATTTTTGACCCTGTTGAAGACTTGTCAGGCAAAAGCCTATATCATCGCTTCGTTCTTATTCTACAGGCAGATAACTGCACAACCAAGAAGAAAATCCAATGTTCAATAAAAACAATTATTATATAAACAAATGTCAGATATATGTCGGCTTTAAAGTTTACTTTATGAAACATTTTTTCAAAAGTCGAACTCGTAAAAATAAAAAGAATTCCTCTATGTTGTTTTCAAATCAAGAAGTGAAGTTTCAGGCATGCTGAAATACGTTGAAAGCAAAGCAAATGTACGTTCCTTCAGCACATTTTCGATTTCGTTTACCGTTGATATTAAATTTAATGGGCACTGTCTTTTATAATTGCCGAAAAGATATCACTTAAAAACTGAAATGTTAATGATGTGTGCATAGAAAATAATAAAATTTGCTTGTCTCCTTCAAAAGATTGTTTGCTGAATGTTATATCTTGGATGTTAATTACTAGACGTTAATTATTGATTGGTGCCAAAGGTTAAAATTATATCCATATTTCAATTATTAATTGAAAACTAGTGCTGAAACATGAATACAATAATATGCAATTTTGCAGCACTTAATTGAGCAAGTACCTACCTTTACAGACACAGGCACCTAAAAAGTATTAAATTGGCCGCTAAAGGAAAATTGCTGAAAACGCAAGATGCATTGCGCTATTTCAACAATTAGAGAAATTAAAACAGAATCAAAATTTTTAAATTAAAATTCTTTATTAAATCAATTACTGCCACAAATTAGACATTCAATAATGATGCACATGACTAAAAATATAAAGAAAGCAAACAAAAATATACACATCATTAAACCAGAAGACTGCAGATTCTGTAATAGCTTATATGCAAAGAAAAATAAAAATTTTAAGTAAAACAGAGATCTATGTAGAGATCTCTCATATTGATTTTATTTTTTGACGAACACATACTTTTATGCAGCTGCATTGTTGAGCCTATGTTTGTGGCTCAATCAGACACCATTTTTAAATTTTCTTGTCGTATTTGCAGTATTCTACCGCCTCAGAATTCTCCATCAGTCCAGTGATACTCTTTGAAAAAAAAACGATGATACAAATGTAGTATTTTGGCGCAACAAGAAACACAAGTTTCGAAGGATTGGCGAAATTGTAGAATTTTTCGCTGCATAATAGTTGATGCATTGGTTAACTTCATTACCAAACTCGAATTAATATTCGTTGATCTCCATAATGTTCTGATGAGGCACAAGACAAAAGGTGAACTGTTCTCTCAGCACTTCAAAGATACAAGCTAGTAACCCCGTTTTGGAGCACACACCGGAGAACAAATCTAATTCTACTTTTCTACGTATTATTTATCAAAACTATTTTACTTCACAAACTTTGTAGATTTTCGTTAACACATTCGCAGCATTTTTGAGCTTGTTTTTGGAACCACTTTCAAACATCGGTAATTTTCTGCAGAGGCAAGCTCCGAGAGGCCAAAACGGACCTCGGGCCCCCACGCAGGTGCAACCACTTCAAGCAAGACTCGACTCATCAAATTTTTAATCACACAAAGGAAAATGCTTCCAGTCAGAGACGCCAAAGTCTTTTCACACAAAAATTCATCCGCGGAACAAGATGGCGAGCAAATAGTTTCGTTGAAATAATTTGATTTATAATTTAATAAAGTTGAAACGTTAAATGAAAAGACATCAAAAAGTTAAAACAAATAATATGAGTTGATTACTAAGTAAATAATTAAGAAAAAAATAGATATTTAATAAAACTATTAAAAGTTACAGTTTAAATTTCAAAAGTTGCCAGAGATGCCACAAGATACTAAATAAACTTTGGTGGCGAAGATTTAAATATTTAAAAATCTTGGCAAAGCCGAACAATGATGTATATGCAATTTGTGCAATCTAATATTGAAATCAAGTTAAAGTTTCAAATTTTCTTTTTAAATCTTTAGTTTTTTTTAAATAGGTTCTATATGTTTATACTTTCCAAGTATTTAAATCTCATTAGTTTTAAATGCCCCCACAAAACGTTTATTGCAAAGGGTTGCAATTAAAAGTAAAGAGGAAAAGCTTAAACTATACAACTCTTATAAAAAAAAAATACCAAATTTTTATAAAGTTAACTAGAAGCAATAAGCTCATTTTGTGATTACAACCTCATTCGGAGCCTAGAGTAATGTTTTAAAATTTACCAATCATAATTTCAAAAGTAAGTCGTACATCAAAACAAAATTTTATGTTTGCAAGAATGAATTTAAGAAAGAATTAATGAAAGTCTGTAACTCTGGACAGTTTTAAAGAAAATTTGTTTAAAATGAAAACCTGTAAGTATTCTTTCTGACAGCAAACTTCATTTAAAGCTTTATCGTTTTGCGTTGTTTTGATTTTACTACTCAAAATTCATTGGACTGAAATTGCTTTTAATATTTCCGTGCAAATAAAAATTCCATTTTGATAAAAGATATCTTAATTGACAGTGGATTTTCTACTGAAATCCATTATCAAAATTGACTAACCAATTATGTAATTTTGATTTACTTATTCTACGACAACTTGCAAATAGAGATGAGGAAATTCTTAAGATATTTACTAGAGTTTAACTGAGCTGCACTTATTATTGTTCGTGCTTAAAATGGCGGTAGATTTAATATAGTATATTTGCTGCTCGAGTGGAGCAGCATCTTTGGGCGGACAGCTTTTCTCACGTCTTTCGAGTTCAGTGTCTTTCGATTCCCGTGCTCATTTTCTTGCGTCTTCCTCTGTCACTGACACCCGATATCTTGTTCATTTCCAAAACAAACACCGTTCGTTCCTGATATCCAAACAACTAATTAAGAAGCTTGCTTTCTGGTTTTTTTTTCTGAGAGGTCATCGGAAGTGCCATTTTCACAAGATAATTAAGTCGCTCTACTGTTAAGAGATCAACAAAAGAAATCAAACTAGATTAAAGTACAAATTCGCAAAAATGGAGAAACGATAATTTCTAAGTTTACAAAAGAAAACAAGAACAAAAAAGAGGATACACAAGTCTTAAAAAATAAATCTTGAAAAATACATCGCACTAGTGGCGCGCAAATGCAGCTCTTTCCGCCATTGTGTTCTCTTTCTTTATTTTGTTCTACTCTGTTGCTCTTTATTCAAGATAATTAAAGCACAAAAATAAGGTTAAAGCTCTGCAAAATCTTATTGGGATTTTATGCTATTTTGGTCATGTTAACTTCAACTCCTGTCAAAAAATGAACAAATTAAAGAATTGCTAAGAACTTTAGTTTATTTTTTACAGAAATATTTCTTGACGCAGTATTTATATTTTATATGAAGTTTAAGCCGGACTCCGTTAGCAAGTTGAGCTTGAATCGATCATGTTACTTGCCGTTCAGTTAATAATTACGAATGTTTGCTGAATTTGGATGGGAAAGGCTTTGCCTCTTTTAATTACGTACTTTATTTTTCTACTTACCCAAGTCTTCTCTGATGTGTATGTTAAGTAGATTCCTTATAGGAAGTCTACCAATTTCAGTGGTTCTCGTGACACGACTTCCGGAAAATTTCTGAACATTTTCACCGATCGTGATTCTAGAACCCAAAACCACCCTTCGCTCTTTTTGTATTTGAATGTCTCTAATCTTGGTGATTGTTTTTGTATATATATTATATGTTATTATAACACTTTGCTTATCTTGTGAACACGATAGCTGGAGTAATTTTGATTTGATTTTAACCGGTGTGGGATATGCTGCAAACACGGTGAAAATCTCGGTTGAATTCGTAGATGGACTATCCAGCTCAAAGGGGGTGGAAATAATGTGGGGAGGTGTTGAAATTTTCATTTCCCCATAAAGTCTTTACAATTGAAGATGAAAAGAAAATTCAAATAAGACAAAATATCGCCTTATCACGAACAATTTTTGTATTTAAACTTTTTTGATAGCTGTAATTGCTTAGAAATTATGATCTGACAAGACATTTCCCCTTCCCTCCCTCTACATTAACCCTTTGCCCTCCGAAAGATAAGATAATCGTACACGCTTGAGTCTAAGTATTAACTTAGAGCTTCAAGAAGCTGAAAAATATTGTTATTTGTTTTAATTTCTAAAAATTAATGTGTTTTTTTCTATTATAAGGTGTTTATAATAAGCTCTATCCACCAAGAATGTGTAAACGATGCCTCATTCAGAATGTCGAGTCTCGCTGGACACAAGAGTGCAAAGGTTTCAAGTGCCTTTCAACCTATGCATGCTACCCCTCGTTGGAAAGTTCTCGTCATTTGCAGTCTTTTCCACCCTCTTTCATTCTTGCAGCTCTAATCCTCATGAAAATAGAGGACAATGTTCTTTTCCTTATATCCCCAGACTAAAGGAATCCTTTGCCTTCCGGCTTGCCGACGGGGATTTTTTTTTATATATACATTTGTAGTTCATCATTGTCAAATAAGGTAATGTAACATATCGAGTGAACTAATTTCCTGCTTTAAATCTCAAACAATAAAAAGAGGATACAGGTCTCGATGTTAATGAATGTTTTGAGAGTTCTAGAACATAAATTAGTGCATCTGCAACTATTACATTTCTCAATAGCACAGATATCAATATTTCGATGTTGAAATTCATTTTCAAAAAAATTTCATAGGGATTTTAATTTCAATTGCAACTTAGTAGGTTTATGGCAACTTTCGATAAAATCATTAAATGGGAAAAATTATTTCGTACAGCCTAGAAATTCTAAACGTTCTCTCCATCAACTCTGTTTCAGCATGCATTTTTTGTAATTATAAGAAAATATTTTAACAACATTTCTTCTGCTCCAGTCATAGTACAGTACAATTGTAGTTTCAAATTTCAAATATTTATTATTTTCTCAATTGTTTTTAATATAAAAATTTCTATCGGTATTAGTAAGATTTGCATGCTTTGAGAATTTTACAGCGTGATTTAACTCTCATCCCCCCTCCATTGGTTTTAAGAGCGACTTTTACAACTATACTATATTATTATGCTGGGCTGCATGCATTACCTCTCGTATTGGTAAGGAGAGAGGATATAAAACTGGCAAATCAGCCATTTTTTTATGTGAATGTCAGTGATTTAAAGAAATGTTTAATAAATTAAAGTTCGCTTATTTAGAAGGCCAGCCGTTCTATGGCTGCAAACCGTTCTTCTTGTACTACTTACTAGTGAAATAAAATTCACTAATATGTAGTGTACAAGTGATGCGCTCGGTGAAAAAAGAGAAAGGAAAGAAAAGTTAAAATTTTGCGTTGTAGGTAGTACCGCGCCATTTTCTAAGGCGCCTTTTGCAGATTTTTTATTATTGAGCAAATTTGAATAGTTTGACACTTTTTAAAGTTTAATTGAAAACGCTGCCGAAATTCAATTCTGAACGTAAAGGTTTCTTAGCTCAACATGCTGTTTTTATGCACTTTCTTACAGAGCACATCAACTGAATTTAAGTGAAATTTTGAAATAGAGTTTATCTTATTCATTCTTTATAAATTGAGAACTTGCTGAAACACCCATGTGGAATGAAAAGGAAAAAAAATATATATAGCGAGTGTGTTTTTTTTGGTTTTATTTTGAGCAATATAATTGCTTTATTCCTATGCAAATGAAAGGAGTAAAAACTGTCTTGAAGAAGCTCGTAATTTTGAAAATTTTCAAACTCTCACGCATTTTAATGCATTTAAACGTTATTTGCAAATATTTTTTTTGTTCTTACAGATAAGTCTTAAATTTCAGAAAAAAATTTCAAAGATTTTTTTATTATGTTAGATCTTAATAAGTAACTTTTATGGAATGAATTTATATTCTTATCCGATACATGACAAAAAGTAGACATTTATAGCTAAATAAATGATGCCAGCCTAGTACGAGAGCTTGGTTCTTCAGATACAAAAAAAAAACCCAATTTGGTGTACATTTTTAGATAATGCGCTCATTGAATTCAGGGAAGATTAAGCAAATGTTAAAATTTGCTCATTTAGTGGAGTTGAAAAGCAGAGAATGAAAATCTGACACAAAGTTAAAAATTTGGTTAATAAAAGGCAATTTTTTGAATTTTTTGGATGTTTATGAAAGAAATAAGGTTTTAAAACTCATCATCTACCAAATTGTAAATGATTGAAAATTTCTGTTGACAAGAGAAAAAACAACATTCAGATTCGCATTCAGGTACCGTAAATACCTTAAGGTTTGTACTAATTTGCCGTATATAATTGCTATAATTTAATTAACAGACTTCAATTATGTGCTAGAATTAATGATATAATTTATGCTACAGTAATAACCATTAGAATCATGTGCGGCTTAAGTATTAAGAGGTGGTGCACACAATACAAATTAGGCAGCTTCGACAGAGATTCATTGGTTCGTATGATTTTCATTTGAATAAAATGAAGTTCTGCTAAAGTCGTTCTCATAATGAATTCCTTGTTCCTGGCATTTTAAGGTTACAATTAAAAGTCAAAATCTAATAGAAAAAGAATGGTATTAAGTTAACATCCCTTTGATATACGACACTAGTTTTAACATACAGAAAAATACTGAATATGCTAAAAGAACTTCATACACAGATTTCTTACCAAATATATTATTATGCTCATAAAATACTATGTCAAGAGTTTCTACGAAGTTATATATCTTCAAAATAAATGTAAATATAATAAATCCGTATATAAACATCGTTTACATAGAGCACGGAATCCAATTATTCTTCCCTCTTTTCTGATATTTGTTCATTTCAGTTGCTTCCCAAGACGATTACAGACATTGAAAAATTGTGCTTCTTTTCCTATATCTTGGCTTGAAATCAAAAATACAAAAGCACATATTAATTAATAATTCGTGAGAACAAAACAAACTGATTTCCATTTTTAAGAAATTTTCTTACAGTGGAAATAAAATGAGTTAAGAGAACTTTTAGGTTGATTCCTTATAGTAATACTACCTATTGGAATGGTTCTCGTGATGCGATTTCGGGAAAATTTCCGCAGAACTTCACCGATCATGATCCCTAGAATCCAAAACTACTCCTCCTTTAAAAGTTATCTATAATATGCGTTTAACACTTTGCCGAGCTATCTTGTGAACGTATTAACTAGAGAAATTTTGATTGGTTTTGAATAACTCCGAGATCTGTTGTAGGAAGGGGAAAATCTCGTCTGAGTTTGTAGATTCTCCATCCGGCTAGGGGTTTAATTTTTATTTCCCCACGACTCCCTTACGATTGACGACAGAAAGATAATTTATATTATGCGAATTATTGCCTCGTCATAACGAACAAATTTTGTACTGAAAGATTTTTCGATGGTTTAAATTGCATAGAAGTTCTGGTCTGCAAAGTGGTTTTTAACCACGAACTTGGACTCCTTTTTAACCTAACCTAACCTGTTTTCCGACACCCTGCTGGGAAGATCTCCTGAGTTGCATTCTTTTCCATTTTCTTTGATCCTCGTAGCGCCATCTGTAGATCCTATGAAATGATGGAAGAGAGCAGAGAAGGGTGGTTATGTCTGGATAAACGGAATCTACCTTCGCCATCCGGCATGCCGACGGGAATTTTCGTAACTACATTTCTTTGAGAGGTTGAAAGGAAGAGTTATGCATGCTGTTTACAATCTTCATCAAAGAGTTTGAATGCAAATCATTGTTAACACATTAGCTGTCACTATTCACTCCTGAGATTCGAACCATCTATCTAATTAGATGACCCCTTCTTGTCATCTCTTGACTACAGTAGAGAAGGGGCCATCTAATTAGATAATAGGTTCTGGAGACGCCAACGCGTCGGTGGCAGTGAATGTGTTAAACACTGTCAAATAAACCAATTGTTTGTTTTTCGAGATCGAAGGTTCAACTTACTATTGCCAGTGCTTAGAAAGCCACGGACGACTACATCACTAGTGAGGCAGATTTCTGCACAACTTAGAATTATGGAAATAGTTCTATAGAACTAAATTTTCATTGTTATATATAAGGGTTCTTCACTGATGTTTGAAACTAAACTCGCCATACTTGACATTCAAGACAGTTGCCTCGATTACAAATGGTTATAATTTCCTTGTAAACAGCACTAGAAAGAAATATTTTGAACCGAATGCAGAAAAAAGCTTAGTTTTTTGTTTGAGTATGTAATTAATTGCTCATTGTAACTACCCTTGGTCACACTGCCTACATACATGGGGTAGCAAATTTCACTATCATATGAAGCATTCTCTGTGCATATTTTCAGTTCTTTCACTGTTGAACACAAAGAAGGGAGCAAGTACGACATATTCTAAGTCGGAGGTTCCCGATCTATGATGCGCGTACTCCTGGGGGTACGCGGAGTCAAAGTTGTTAATGGCGGAAACCAGAATACATAAAAACTTAAAAAAAGTTGCTGAATTTTGCTTCTCCAAGTGAATACTTGCTATTTAATAACTATACCACTCGAGTAGTTGATTATTACGAAGTGTACTCTTTTAGCTATCCTAAATTATTACAATACTGGTTTCCTTGGCTGTGGCGTTGAATCAATAATATTTTCAAAATGGAACAAAATGTAAAACTTCAAATAAGTTCTGCAAATGCTATTAATTCGAGTCGTTTCACTCTTAAGCTAATTAAGCCCTTAACATTATTAATGAAATCTTCTTTGCTTAGACGAAGGATTGGGGGGGGGGGGGGGGGTTAGAAACGTAGGGGGTACGCGAAAACAAAAATTATAATAAAGGGGTACGCGAAGGAAAAAGTTTGGGAACCCCCTGTCCTAGGAGAGTGTACGACATACCCTAATGAAATGAAGGCGCAAGGAGTATTTCAGAAGTTTTAGGTAGCCAAGTACAGAACAAGTATATAACTATCTTAAATTAAATCTTTCTTCAGTATTGTGCTCGTATGCATTCTTTCTACCGTTGTCTACAAGGAAGTTAGCCTTTTGTAATCGGTATATTTGTTTTGAATTACCCTGTACATTGCATATTGGATTTATATTCAGAACCATTTAATTGGGCAATAATACACATGGTATCTACTCCCGCAGTACCTGCTAGAGTAATTATTTACTATAGTTATAAAGTGATGGTAATCATTTACTATAGTTATACAGTGATAGGACACGGAACCCAAAGCTCATTTAGATACTCAGCAAAATGTAAATAATATGAGAATTGGCAGAAAGTTTAGAGTAGAGGTGCTGTCAATTAAAAATTCAAACGATGAAAAATTATATAAATACTAAAAGAAAAAAGTTTGATTCACGTTTCCACTGAAGAATTGTAAAAACTTTAAGACTAAGAAGTTATATTTATCTGAATTTATGCACATATTTCTTTTGCTAATGTAATGCTTTCATCCCTGGATTCTTTTTTTTTAAATTGAAATGTTTTAAAATCCCGAGAGTAAATATATGCACCTTTTGGGGATGGAATGTCTGACGTAATTGTGGTGAAGGAATAGAAGAGATTTTTCGAGGAGAAATGCCTTCTTAATTTTACAATGTGATCAGATGAAGAAACCAACAGGTGCTCATTTACCAAATGTTACCACTACCGAAGTCATTAATGAAGGGAAATTAGCGGTTAAACATTAAGAATAAGCAAATGTAAATTTTTGCTATGTGTAAAGCTTTTGTTAAGGATGATTTTTTTTACATATTAGTTATTTAGTGAAAATATCAATTTTTGGATATAAATTCAATAGAGTTCATTTTCTCCCATGTTCATTGAAGTATTACAAGTGTAAAAAAGTTAAATAACTTTTCCACTATAAAAAATGTCGTTGAAGAGGTTTACTTTTCATTAAAATCTATCTCTTTAAATATGCCAATCGCCCACTTTGTATATTTTCAAAAGTTTTTTTTCTTTCCCTTTCGGCAATTTTTAACGTTTACATAACTTTCAACATCATTTTTCATCACTTTACATAACAAACACCATTTTACATAATTTTCAATTTACAAAAAATTACATGCTTTAGATCTTAATGATGTTTATATGCACTTGGAACAACCCAACGAGTTTAACCTAATTGGTAGTAAATGCTACAACTAACAAATAAGTTACTATGTTTCAAAATACACAATATTCCGAAATATTCAGTGTTTATTTTTCTGCTAAATAACTTTCCTATATCGTTATATATAAGTTTATCTAAATATCCTGCACAAAGTTTCTCAGTCCTTTGTAATAAATACTGTACGAGATAAATCTGATTTGGAAGAAATTCTCTTTCATAGCTTTAGTGCTCTGACTCTTGTAGAAAGGATAAATATCTTATTTATAGGCGAGAAGAGGCGCTTAAACCATTTGTTTCTATAATATTGTTACGTACAGACACTTGTTTCATAAGATTTTTACAGTAACGCAAATAAGTGCAAGTATCTTAAAAGTTGACACATCATGCTGTTACTTGAAACGTTGCTTTTGTAGTTTCTGCTGGAAATTAATGGTACAAGTCTCGGTAAAAAAAATAAAACGAATACATTATCTTCATAAAAAAAATCGCCTTCAACATCACCTTTACCCCAAAACTGAAAAGATTTGCAATGAATTGAAAATCTGCAATAAGTTCTGTTAGTTTTCGATTTATCTTTCGAATATTTTTCCTCTCTTCGGAAAGACATCGTAGTTTATGAATTCGATTACAGTGGCATTAATTGCTTTGTGTGTTTCTGACAGCATCGTCACCACTATGAGAACATTTTGTGAGAGACAACATTTGTATTTTAGAATTTTGCTTTGCACATGTATTCAGGCAAATGAATTTAGTATGACTCTCGGAAGCTTCGTTATAATGAAGTACCGGAGCCGAAGTCGTCCTCGTCATCTGACCACAGTTAAAAATTATGAAAGTCCGTCTCAAAATGGCTCTGGTGTTGCTTCAAAATGGGACGTAAATATAACTAAACTCTATCCCTCGAAGAAAGGAAAGGGATGTCGTTCTTTTCAGGCGTTCTCTCAATCTTATTTTCTTCGAAGTGAGCAATCATTAGTTACAGCAATCATTAATAGAGTACATCCGGATGTCTGTTGTCAACTCTGATTGTTGACTCAAAAGTTTATTCTATGGGATTTTTATAGTGGTTCTCTATTGATTTATATCTACGGTAATCGGATATTGAAATTGTCCAACCGGAATAGACATGTATACACATGTATTTTGGCGATAAGATGAAACATATACATTCAATGAATTCAGTATTCATAAAATAATTATACTGATGTGCAGAAAACTGATATAACAATAATTCGATGTCATGTCAATTGCCATTGAAGGCAGTGTATAGGTTAAATTTTCAAGCCAAATTTTGGATGAATCAATTCACTAACTCATTTTTGTAAATTCCTGAAAATTCTTAAAATAATGTCATTAACTCGTCCTTCAAACCAAATAATTTTCTTTCGTCGTTAAATTTCACAGCCACTTAGTGTTTTTGCTACAACGAAATCCTGGATACATTAAGACAATTTTCGAAGTAGGCCAGGGAGCATTTATCCTCCTCCATAGATTTTGTTTAACCAAACACTCCTGTGAATTATATAATATAGGGGTAAGGAATCCGTAACATTAATATTTCAATTCGACTTCCAACTCATTTATTTCAATTATTTGCTGCGCAATGGGTTGAAATCGGAAGTTGTATAAAAAAAAAGAAACAATTCTTTTTTTATTAAGAACTAAAATTTTTTGAATAGATAGTCGATTTGGCTCCCAGCTTGATGATTCATCCACTTTTATGGGCCTCTGCGAAGTTTTCTTCAATTTAGAAATTATGCTGTTATATGGAGCAATTTTCGAAGTGGCAGTAAATTTTTCAAATTATTATGCTAGAAGAATCGATGATTAGTGGTCATTTTACTCTGGTAGCAAACAATGCCAGAAAATGTTTATATATGTATTGAATATGAACAATATATGTGTGCTTTATTTATAAAATGCATGTTTTATGTATGAATATATATATAATATATATATAATGTGTATTTTATATCCTCTCCTGTATCGTTATATATAATATTGAAATTTAAAGCAGCAAACAATTCGGGACCCTGAAATTCAGGAGCATTCAATGGCCATGCACTATTGCTTACAAATTGGTAAAAACACGAATTCATCGAGTGAACATTTTAGTTTATATGTCACCGTTAAAGCGTATAATTCAGTTATTCTATAGATTAACTGATCAAGTCAGTTAAAGTGTAAAATAAATTATTTATTTCATACTTTACCTAGTTATTTTATGAAATAACTAGGTATTCTATAGAATAACTAATGACAGGCCGTTAAAGTGTAAAATAAACATTCTGACATTAAAACAAGTCCGCTTTTTTATAACTTTTGATTGCATATCAGCCATAACCGATGGAAAATTAACCACTATAACAGTGTCATAAAACTGTAATGTCGCTTTCTTGCCATATTATTCTTATAGTTGGAAAGAGATTTACAGGAAATGCGTATTGAAAGGAAGTCGATGACAGTCGACCTTGGCGACAAACTTGGCGACTGTTTAGGCAACTTGGCGACAAATTTGGCGAATTTCGCGACAAAATGAAGGTTCAAGAATATACAGGAATTGTCTCGGTATCTCTATTAGGAACGAAGTTATGGACAAATTCCACTATAAACGCAGATTCCTTACATTCAATGAGCTAGCGAAGCTACTAGGTTCCGGCTCCCGCTACTAGCGAAGACGTAGGATGTTTCTTAAAAATAAAAAAAATTCCGGTGCCCACTTCAGATGCTGAAAATACAAATAACCAATCTGACTAACAAACAGGCTGCATCATGTCGGCTATTTTACACTTTAACGATGCGTGGACCGTTATTCTATAGAATAACTAGTTAAAGTGTAAATTAAAAGTTTATTTAACACTTTAACTGACTTGATCAGTTATTCTATAGAATAACTAGGTATTCTATAGAATAACGGATTTCATACTTTAACGGTAACATATAGATTCCACAGCTATTTCAGAATTTTCATATAACCACCTTTTTCTGTATATTGAATCCATTTTGTCGAATAATACCTAAGCATTATCGCATTAAAACTGTCTTGAACTCTCGACGCTCTGTGGACTCGTACAAGCATTGAGAATATCCGTAATTTTGATCGAAATCGAATTGTTATGCGCAACACTGACGTCAGTTTCTGCATCGACGTGTTAGAGCGATTTATTTGAAGATTAATCATGATACTCTCAAGAGGTAATTCTTCATCCGTTGTTCGCTTTGACAAATAGGAGGCGCCATGTTTGCAGACATGGAATTGATGTCGTTTATATATTTTATTAAAACGCTCACTTTCTCAATAAGAAGAATAAGGACACGAAAGTACTTTTAATTTACGTATTTTCTGTTTTTAACACTTTCGCAGCCATGATCCACGCCTGAGATTCGAACCATCTATATAATTAAATGTCCATTAGACTACTAAACTAAGTAGAGAAGGAGTCCTCTAATTAGATTTTGGGTATGAACCGTATTTGATTCATACGACGACCAACATGTTAAATTAGGATTGAAATGTATTCAAATTTTCATATTTCATGTTCCTCTTTTATCAAATACAGTAAATTATTTTGATACTAAATTTTATTACTAATTTATTCAAAATTTATAAAAATAGATTTACAGTACATTTTATTATAAATAAAGAATGAATTCATAATAAAATATAGTTATTAAAAAAATTAATGTTAAATAACAGTCGGACTTGTCGGATTGATAAATTCCTGCTCTTGCTTGTCAAAAAGAATAAAAAATTTTATTTCCCTAAAAAGACGTCTTTTTGCAAAATATGAAGGAGTAATTTAATATTTGAATATATTACAAAAACATGGACCATTTTTTTAAAAAAAAGATACGATATTTTACCTATATAACCAAAAGGCAAATATTTTTTAAGTTAAGATATTGAATAACAAAATTTTCGGAGCTAGAATTTAGGTTAAAAAAGATCTAATCCAAATGCAGTATACAAATTTACAAGTTACCAACTAAATGTTCCGAAAAATAAGTATTCCACAGTAACTTTTCTAAATTGTTTTCATGCTATCATATGGAACTGCTCGTTTGAATACAAGATAGAAAAAAATGAAACTATACAAGATTCAGATTTAAAGTCCACTTTAACATGCTGTTCGAAGTAGAGTTTACTCGTGACTGAACAGACCTTGTATAGAGAAAACAATTAATCGGAATAATGGAGTGCTTCACCAAATATTAAGAGGGTTAGTAAATAGCTATTTCACCACGAGCTTGTTATCTGTCGTAATCAAACAACTGGGGTTTTAACAATATTGCTTTGTAATTCACTAATTTATACCGCTTTTTCTTTCATTGCAGGATATGATTAAAATGTGCTACCAGAATAACTTCCTGCCAATTTTCTTATCAATATTTAAAGTTTTTTTAAAAAATCGACAAGCTTTTTTGTTTTGCCTTTTAAAAAAGGTTTTCGGAAGTCACTATTTCTAATATCTCTGTTAGAAGAATAAAGCTCAGTTGCAAGATTTGAAATTGCATTTTATACGAGAAATATGTTATGAATATTTAATTTTCCTTGTTTTCCAAACGTCTAATTTTTAAGGGAGTTGTTGTATAAAATCTTGTAACTTTCAGAAACTGTTTCCAAGTTTTAATTAAGGCGGTCATAAACTGGATACAAATTTTTAAACTACTAGTAGTTTCTTTTCTCGTACTATGCAGGATATTCTGTGACTAGAGTCGCAGACTTTTTGGTAGAAAACTAATATTTTTTTTCATTGTAAATAATCTCATTTGTTAAACAAATCAAGGCCCTTTATTATACTTTGAAATAATAAATTGAAGCCTAAAGGTTTTTGTTTCATCGAAACATTTGGCGTAAACTTATGTCAACATTTTTTTCTGTGTTGGGTGTTGGCACAATACTGTCTGAAAACAATTTATAGTTAATTTTATTGTTACCTTACCATTATGGGGTCAAAGTATTTAAGATTTGTGTGGTTTCTGAAGTTATTATGAGATAGCAGCCCTTATCAGTTGTGTTAAAATAGCTTACCATGGACATTGAAAAATTGATTAATTATGTAGTAAGTCGTCGTTTAACAAGCAACACCACATATCTCCAATTTTTTGAAATTTCAAAAGAGGAAGTAAATGCTCAATTTTTCACAATCAATAACGAATATTTCCGAATTTTTTTCACTTCTGGTACGAACTTTCGGTCTTGCGTTTATATAAGATGTTTAAAAAATTCAGATATATCCATTATTGGTTGCAAAAAATTGAGTATTTTGAAATTTAAAAAAATTGAGATTGGTGGTGTTGCTTGTTAATCGACGAAGCATACTTTTCAAAGCCTTAAGAAGGGTTAAATAACAATAAGTAATGTCCTAATCTTGGGAAGGGTCGAGTTTTTTTTAAAAACCCGATCGGGTATTGCTTTTGAAAGGAGTTTCATATCGATTAAGAATCCTGCATTTCTACACACTTTCTACCAAAGCTGTGCTTTCGAGTTGCTGGAATAAATAGAGTATAATATTTTATAATGCAAAAATGCAATTGAACAACATGGAGGAAGAATTTGGCTGTATTATAATGCAGATACCCCAAAAGAGGTTTTGGAGTAGGCGTGTCTGAAACAAGTACATCAGAGTTGAAATAGAAATAAAATTGAAATTCTACTTCCTTTGCTTTCTTTATTCCATTGGATGCAGAGCTGTAGAATTTACAGATCAATGAAAAAATAATGTAAAGAGAGATGATACAATATCGATCTTTTCTCGCTTGCAAACATTAACATAAAATCTCACCGAATCTCGGCGGCCATTCTTCCTTTCTACGCGACAATTCTTTTCAGTTTGATTTCTTGCAAACCAAGATTGTACAAATGAAACTTGAATGGATTGGGAGCAAAATCCTTATATTACGGTTGAAAAGACTTGGATCGAAAGCTTTCATTTTTGCGCAATGTACACCTTCTTAGTTCAAAAACGTAACAATATTTTTTGTGAGGATGTCTGCGATGGGAACATATATTAATTTAATGAAAGCTTAAAAAAATAAACTAGAAAAATTAGAATAAATTAAAAAAAAAGAATCTTAACTTTAAAAAAATTTGTTCTTTTAAAGTTTATTTATAAACAATAAAATTTAAAGAATAAAATTTAGAAAATTAAATAAAATATACACTTGGCCCTTGACAAAATGGACTAGAATGGATTCCTTGTTTGCTTTTTGTTTTATTCGATTATCTAAGTTTTTTTTTTTTTACCTTCTTTGTATGATATTGATTTCCATTAATTTAATGAAATGATTTTTGAAACACATTTGCATTAATTTATCAAAAAGAAACTCTTTTTATTTCAAATATTTTCTACTTTTTATTCTTTAACTGTGTTTTTGTATTTTTAAATTTTTTTAAATTTGTTAATTTAAATATTATGAAATGTTGGAAAATTTTTATAAATATCTCTACCAATTGGTGCAACGGGCATGGAATCAAATTTTAATAATAAAATTAATCGATTAATTTACAATTAAGTCCTGGAAAATATCGAAATATCGTGCTGCCATCATGGATGTAAAACTGTACAAAATTTTAGTATATCAGGAAGTAAATGAAAAACTCATTATGCTTTCAATGCAATGTTTTCTTCATTTTACCATGAAGAGAGTATCACAAAGAATAATTACAAAATGTTTGAAATAAACTATGCTTTTAAAGAAAAGATGGCACTGATCAAGAGCGCCAAAGTGTTTGGAAATACAACTTTACGTAATGGGAGATCTTTTCTTTCATATAATGATCAAGAACTAAATTATGATTGTGTGGTTCTTCTACTTAATGTTTTTAATTCATCTGAGCAAAATCTAGTTTAGTAATTTTGTTATTCCATATTTGAAAGTTTTAATTAACTCGGAAGTAACTGAAGATACTAATAGGACAATATACAAGGACGATTCATTCTTGAATATAGTACGATATGTTACAAACATACCAGCGCTGAAACAAAACTCAAAATAAAACTAAGAATTGTCGCTCTATACTATAAACGAAAAGATGCAAAATTTTAAATTTTAATAATGGACGGAATTGGAGGACCTGGCGATTACAGGCATGTACAAAAAATCTCTTAATCCTACCGTGATAGATACCTTTTGAAAAATATTACAAAAGATAACAAAAGTAAATTAATGATTTCAAACATTTTATATTTTAATAACACACATATAAAATATCTATTACTTTCTAGTAAATCTATTGTCAATAGTAGACAAATTCAATTCCGAAAATGCACCAGCGATTATTGTTTTTAACGGAGCGCACGAACTTTGAGTTCGCAAACTCCGAACCTAATCAGTAATATCGATGACCCTGATTAAAAAGAACTCGATATAAACCTGATTAATTAATTTCCCTGAAAAGTAACAAATTAACCTTCCAGCGGGCGCGCGTTTGCAAGAGATTCTTGAATTGTGCATCGTATTATAATTATATTGTTATTTTATATATTTAAGTGCAATTTTATTTTTAAAATCTTTGTTTACAATTAGGATAATAAATACAGATGGCATAAATAAAAGTTGCAATTATTTTTGTAAAATAACGCGATATATATACATGTAATACGATGCACGATATGTCGTAAAATATGCGTAAGCGCGCCCGCTGGAAGGTTATAAGTTGAAAAGGAATATTTTAATGGCTTTAATCCAATTAAATGCCTTATTCATTCATCTTTCGCTACTTTCATTCATCCTTTCACTCACTCTCGCATACATCCAAATTGCCAAAAACAACGAACTTGATTTATATAATGACATAGCTTTAATATATTGTGTTAAATTTTATAACATTTATTTGTGACTTATTAAATTCAATTCTTCCATATATTAGACTGGTAACGTAAAAGGCTTCAAGTTTAAACGAAGCTAAATCTAGAAATTTTACAACTACAAAAGCAACAATGACATTTTAAAAATAAAAATATAGTATAGTATAGTATATCCGAAAAGTACAAAATTAAACTTTTGAAGAAAAAAAAATAATTTGTTTATTTTCTCATAAAACAGTTATAGAAAGAAAAGATTTGTATTCATTAAAAATTTTTACCTCGACATTTTGAGGAATCGGTGTGTTTTCAGGCTTTCCGAGTCCGAAAACAAGTTTTGGAATGCCCGCCATTTTAACAATCATTTATGTTCAGTAGCTGAAAAAATTTATTGATCGATCTGGATGTTTACGGAAATGCAGAATAAGTTCTATAACCTGTAACTCATTTATAATATGTAACAACAACGGTGTATAAAATTCTACGGCTCTTGTTGGAATATTTGTTTCACTGGATAGCGTGATCAACTCGGAATATTGAAGACAGTTGATCGAAAATGAGAGGTTTCCGTGAGCTTTTCTTCAGTGATTTCACTATTGGAAGATCTTTAGAAATGATACATAGTGAGACAAACGCATCTGTTGCTCCAAGATAGTTTTCCCTACATATATAGATTTATTCATTTATCAGTTTCACGGGTATTTAAGAAATAGATGGCCCTAAAATAGAGAGCTTAAATTTAACACGTACATTACAGCACGTGCATTTGAAAAAAAAATGTCCAGTCTTATCGTGCCCAAATAACTAATTTCTAAACCGTTCAAGATAGACATATAGTTCCAATTGGGAAAAAAGCTTTAAATGACGGGAAAAACTATATTTTATGTTTTTTGAGTCGATAAATACATTTCTGAAAAAGTTGCAAATTCTAATTTTTATACGGTCCCTCAGTCCTATCAATCATACTTGGTAAAATATTCTTCACAGACTAACATTTTGAACAAAATAGTTTCACTCTTCTGCGACTAAAACAGACTGAGTTATGGAGCTTTGAATTTCATAATTTTAAACCAGTCATCGTCCTAGTCGAGCAAGTGTTGCGCATTGATTGGTATATCGTCTTCGAGGTGGCTATTGAAATGGTGTAAGGTGATCCAAGTAAGCGAAATTCAAATCTTCGTAACTCGGTCAGCTTTAGTCTCGGAAGAGTGGAATTTTTTTTGTTTAAAATGTCAGTGTTGAAGAATATTTTACTAAATATGACTGATAGAACCGGGGGACAGTGTAAAAATTAGAATTCGTAACTTTTCGGAAATATGTTTGACTCAAAAAACGAAATGTAATTTTCTCCGTCATTTAAAGCATTTTTATAACTGGAACCATGTCTATCTCTATCCGTTTAGAAATTGGTTATTAGGACACGATGAAAGTGGACACCCTGTTTAACTTCAGTGAATTATGTTCAGGTAATCTTAATTTATATTAAATATCAGTTTCCATTACTATGAATTTCCTTTAAATATTTGATTTATTAAGCGAAGTTTACTTTCTTGTATATGAATCGTACATGAAGGCGATGTATATGGCTGTATCCTCTACGACGTCATTATCAAAGTCTTGAATTTTTTTGACGGTTACATAATTTCTCATTGTATACGAATTCTACATTGTATACGAAAGAATATATTTGAAATTGGCATAAATTGGAAATATAATATTTTCATCATTTTTTATATTTGTTTTGAGTTTCTTTGCACTCATCCGCAGGAGGAGAGAATCTTATTGAGTTATTGTTTTCAGACGGAGAGAATCTTATTGAATACTATATCGCTCAAAGTACTTCTACTGGAGTAATGATTGTGTTTCTTCGTGCTTTAAAGAAAAGTGAAGATAAGTATGAAGACAACCTTGTCATGAAGTCTGACCAAGATTTTTAGAGTATCAAAACAATGAACTCGAAACGTTTTTCATTTAAACATTAAACAGATAGGAGTGAAAAATTTTCTATGTATTTTTGACATTTGATTGAAAATTCTCAAAAGTTTTGATAAACTTTTGATAATTTTTTGAATGAAAGAATGCAATTACGTAAAGAACCTCCAATTTTCATAGAATACTAATTTTAGAAGTTTTCGTGAAACGAATTAGCTCTGCATACAATTCTTTATTTACATTCAGGCAATTTTCTTTTACAATCACAGTCAACTAACTAATGCTATTCTGAAAATGATTTTTTTCAAGAATGAAAAATGTCAGTTCATATAATTTGCTTAACCACAAATTCAAAATAAAAATGGTGCTTTGATCGCAATACTGCTGAAATATGCCTCCAGCTAACTCCAAGCCGTTCAATTTAATAACTTCTATTCGATTATTTTTTCACTCTCTTTTTATAATCGGCCGCGGAAGAATAAGATTTTGGGCAAACACGAAAGAAAATGAGCTACGAGTGCCTTGAGAGCAATTTTATTTCGTTTCGTTTCTTTTTTGTCAGCTTTTCGATTCTCTTGGTATAGAGATTGTTGAAATATGAGCATTATTCAAAGCGGGCTGAACGAAAAGGCCTTATTCCTATTTTACATTCTTTTGAAGAAAGTCAAATATCCGTGCAGACACGAATATTATATTTATAACCATTATCTATAACTTGGTGCAACGAGACCAATGTTAGGTTTTTCGAACATTCCCCGAAACTGTTCTTCAATAAATTTTCAGAACAGTAATCCGAATTTCAAATTTTACTAGCGTATAGGATTCGAAGGTAAAATCGTGTTGTTTTGCTTCGAAAATAAAGACTCAATTGACTGATGGAGCGATTTTTTTGGTCTAACAATTTTTTTCAAATGACAGTTGAAAATAACAGATGTTTTCATTTTAAATCTCATTCTAAATTTATTTTTAAACTGATCCATAGAGATTTTCAATAGAACTAAATAAATTTTGAAAGATTGTAAGCTACCTCTAAAACGCCTTTTGACATGTACTATTCCTACAAGAAAATACACCAAGAGAACAATTGAAAATCTATGAAAATGTGTATCTTAATATTTGACAAGTTTTATTGAGTCATTTCTAATAATACGGGATATAAAGACATTTTAAACATAATTAAAATTTACTTATGATCCTAAGTATTTGAGTTTTTTTAAAAATCTAAGAGTAATCATTGCATCATGCCAATGTACTGAGCAGCTATTGTGGGTGTCAGGGATGGCCAACAAAACACTGCTTTTTTAAATGAAAAGATTTAATGATGAATTCAAATGACAGTTAGATGACCAATGAAATGAAATGATTAGCTATGTACAGATGATGAATACAAAGAAATAATCGTAGTTGCATAATCCTGTATCTTCTCGTCTTTAGAAGTGTCTTTTGGAGCAGGCGTCATTTTTAACATCCCGTCCGGATGTCAGAGCGTCAACTACTGAGTTCTGCTTAGATCCGCTAGAGGCGCGGCGGGAATGACGAGGGCTGCCGTCAGTCTGGCACCACACTATTTAGTTTAAAAATAAAGTCTATTTAACAAAAATCTATTATTCTAACAAAGGAAAACTTGGATCTTTCATTTAGTTATAAGCAAGTTGCATTCGTTTCAGTGGAAGTCTGACGTTTTCCATTTTAAGAAAGCAGTGGGTTGTTTATCGATCTTAGGAGATTGTGGTTTATATCTATTTCCAGTTGCTCGTGCATTCAGCCAGAAAATGGCTTGAAGTTCAAAGTAGTTTTTGTTAGCGATGGAAATAAAAATGTATATCGTCGCTTAACAAGCAACACCACGTATCTCAATTTTTTGAAATTTCAAAGAGGAAGAGAACTAACAACCAAGAACGACTTTTTCTAATTTTTTTAAACATCTGATACAAACATGAGACTATGTTGCTAATAGAGGTGAAAAAATTCAGAAATATTCGTTACTGGTTGTGAAAAATACAGTTTTCTCTTCCTCTTTGAAATTTCAAAAAATTGAGATACGTGGTGTTGCTTGTTAAGCGACGATATGTACTCTGGTTCAGTAGCGAAGTGAAATGGAGCTTCAACAAATTTGTAAATAAAGTTCATTTTCAGAGGGATATTTAAGGCTAGGAGCAGTAGACGATGCTAGGGGCATGTAAATGAAGATGGTTTTTACATTTTGACTTGGCGATCTATACAGTTATTCTCGGACTCCCTATTTTACTAGGTAAGCTGTTTAGGTGATAATCTAAATATTCAAATATGAATAGATTATTTTTAGCAGTTGACGGAGAGTCAAAGCGGCATACTGTTGAAGTTTTGATTAATCTATAACTTCAAACTGAAAGAACAGTAGTCTAATATCTCGGAGTCTCATTAGATATGCCTACAAATGCTTGAAAAGAGAGGGGGAGTTAAAGGGATTTTTTATTGTTAAAAATTAGTATTCCTGTTGTGAATGAGGAGCCTATTTCTGCGGAAGTAGTCTTTAACATTTAAAAAATGAACCAGTTTCATACGCAAATTATCGTCCATCAGTATCTAAATTGTTATCCTAATGCATTGCTTATTCACCAAATATTTGTTCACGTAATTTCTATCCTTTGTGTCATATGACTTATTCGGTTTACAAGGGGAAGCCGGAAGACATTATTAGCCTCAAAAATACCATAACTGGCAAATTTCCAAACACACAAAAAATAAACACTTCAATTTGTCTTTTTAACTAGGTTGAGCCTATTGTGTTACCTCTGTTGGTCTCACTCTGAAAACATTATCCATGAAATTCGTTTTCCATGTTCGTTTCAATTAAAAAAATATATATTTGCAGTGGTGTCTCCAATTACTCAAGTTATTTTAGTCCAAAGCTGTCGCTTAATTAAAACCCACACTGTAGATGTCTCGGAGGGCGCAACGCAAACAAAGTAATATTGCGTATATGTCATTTTTTAACCGTTTAAGGACAAATTACTTTTACGAACAGTAGATTTGGCATATAATTTAAAACGAATAAACTCGAATTATGTCTTTAAGCGGTGAAGGCCAAATTTGACGAGAAAGGGATAAAAGTGATATCGTATAGCAGGCGATGTTTACTGTTGCTATGGCAATGATGGCTACTGTGGGCGAAACAATTATGGTAAATTGCGCCTGTGGCTTAATATCTCTCATCCACTGTTTTGAATTGTCAAAATATTTAAAAGCTTTATTTCATCAAGTGTAAAAAAAGGGTTTAGAGGATGAGAAATATGAAACAGTCGTAAGTTGACCATAATATATAAAAATCAGAAAATGCTGTTTTCTTATTAATAAACGCATGGAAATCGGTTTATTGGTAGGGTTGCCATAATTTCCGAGCATTGATATGGGATGTGCAAGTGATAAATAAATAAAACATGAAAAAGTGGGTAGGTGTTGGTTTATTTTACTCTGGTAAAAAAAATCGATGCAGTTTAAGCATTTTAATAAAATGAACACGTATACTTAATATGCAAAGCTTTTTAGCCTAGTAATATTTAAAAATTTATTTTACTTTCTTAATTCCATCATTTTCTTCTTTCACATGATTATAAAATTAAGCGCAAGCCATTTTAAAATTATAATGATAAATCAAAATTGTTTCAGCTGTCTCAACTGATTGAGTTTAAAAGGAAAGCGGGGGAAAGGATAATATGGGATTGAGTAGCGAAACGCAGTGACATTCCCGTATATATAGAATGTTTGGAAACCCTATTTATCGGAGAACGTTTCCAAGATGTATGGCATTGGACTTGAATATCGCTGACAGATATATTTAGTACAGTTAAGTCTGAAATCATATTGAGTTTCCGCCGCTAAAATCCGAAAGGAATTCTGTTGTTGGGTGCAAACAACTGACAGCATTGGTAAAGCCTGCACCGCTGGTTTTTTTTTTGTTTAAAAAACTGTGCACTTGACAATATCGATTCTAGTTTCATTGCGATGTACAAATTCATTGCTAATGTAAATTTATTTTGGAATTTATAAAATCTGTTTCATTTCTTGTATGAAACTGCTTCCCATTTTGAACAATTTTAACTTTTTTTCAAGTGTAAAACGCGTATTAATTTTGGCAGAGATTTCGATGGAATCTTGGTTTGCTCTAATATCTGTAACGACAGTTTTTTTCATTTTTAGATTTTCTTAAAAATGTAAATGAAATGTTTTTGGTGAAAAAAATGAAGCTTTTCAATAATTATAGTTCGCTTATTTGAACAGTAGACATGCAAGACATCATACGATTAGTTTAACACATTAAGCACGGCGTGGTAGAGTACTGATAACTTGAGTCGGTGAGATATCATTGCTTCACCCCGATGCTCTTGTAGATTAATAAATAATTAAAAAATATATCTGTCCCTGAAACAAAAATTACTCTGCACCCGCACTCAACAGTTAGGAGTGAGTGAGCTGTGAAGAAACACCCAAGAAATATTAAAATAATTAAATAGATAAATTATTTATTAGAACAGCCCTCAAAAACTTACAGAACTTTCTAGAACTATAATATTACTATCTGAATATGTCTGCGAGATATGTTATACCCACATTAAGAAATCAAAAGATAGTCATGAAAAAGTGAAATGTGAAATTTAGATGCGAAATGGAAAAATAGTCCAGTTATTTTTTTTAAACAAATTCTGGTGGAGTTGTAAATTTTTTGCTCCTTTGTGGTTTTTGGGGTGCTGATTACAAATCTGAGGTTCGCCACCAAAAACTTTTTGTTGGAATTTTAGTTATAGCCAAAAAAAAATGAAAAAATTTATTTTTCTCCAGTTTTTTGCATATAACTCAAACTATCAACTTTTATATACCATCATCCTCCTATCTGTATGCACTAAAATTAAGGTGGGTTGCCAATATAATGTGGACACTTTGAAATTTGCATATTTTTTCGAATATCTCCCGAAAATCTGCAAGGATTTTTTTAGATTTTCGAGCATATAAAGATTAGCTTGAACTCGCATTTTACAGTAAAGATTCGATTACGAGAGTATTTCAGGGACCGTCCAGAAAGTGGAGACAAAAAAAAATTCGACTCGTCCCGTTTCGAAGAAGGCTGATAACGAGATGAAACTTTCATCTATAGTTATGTTCGATGTGTATAATATTTACATGTATTTTCGTAAACATAGCACAAATACTAGGGAAAATATAAAGGTTAAATAAAAAATCTGTTTTTTTCCGCATGTTTTTTTGCATATAACTTGCAGAGTTTTAAACCAAATTTTATGAAACTTTCAGATTACGTGACAATATGTTGGAGAAGTTTTGTTTTAAAACTAAAAGTAAATACCTTAAATATTAAAGGAAACATGAGTATTTTTAGTAAATGAATTTTACTGCGCATGTGCAAAATGTAGCGTAATTTTACTTTGGCTCAAGAGCCAGATATATAGGGCAACTTATATAAAAATTCCAGTTCAATACCATTAGTATTCAGAAAGATATCGGCATTGCAACTTGGTGAATTTCGGTGCGCTCCAAGAGAAGCTAAATGATATTGCACAAACTGATATTTTTTAAACTTTAATCTTCGAACAGTAATATTTATTTTTATGAACGTTGAATATCTTGAATACTCATATGCACTTGTAAGTTAAATACATAATTTAAATTACAGTTCGGCGATTCATGGTGGTATACACAAGTTGATAGTTTTTGAGTTATTTGCAAAAAAACCGGGAAAAATCAACTTTTCATGTTTCTTGGCTATAACTAAAATTCCAACAACAATTTTTGGTTGCAAACCTCAGATTCTTAATCGGGACCCCAAAAATCATAAAGGATTCATAAATCACAACTCCACCGAAATTTGTTTTAAGCCACCCATTTTCGGCACCTAATGACTGGACTGAAAACCATGTTTAACCAATGTTTCTAACTTTTATAATCTTTCCTTATTACATGCAAATTTTATTAAAAATAAAATATTTTTCAAGGACTCCAATTCGTTAAAAGAATTATGAAAAAAATCAAAGTAATCGTGTAAGCTTCTAAAACATAAAAACCGGAATAACAATGTTCTGCTACAAAAACCAGTTGGAATCTGTTCTACTATAAAAGCTAGTTTGTTATTTATTACATATGAAAGTTTCTGTCCCATCATAGTTATTTTATTGTTTACCAAATCAACGTGCTAGAAAAACACATGCAATTTAAACTGAATACTGTGAAAATAAAAGTATTTGTTTCAAAAAAAGATGAATTACATTGCCTCAGTATTTGAAGTATTATCCTGTTTTTCCATGACACTTAAAAGACATTTTCCTTTTCTTCAAGAAGCCTCAATTTTGTTAGCTTTTTATATTCTTTTTTATATCCACCAGAAGGGGTTTGAGGACTTTCCTGTTACACCTCATGTTTTCTTAAAGCGAAGCCTTAGTTCGTCTTTCTCAATCTTGTTAGCAGCGCAGCTTATTCAGTCACTTTGAATATTGGCAGTAACTTTTTCCCATAACTCCTAGTTGCTCTTATTTCTTTCCCATTGCCTTATCTCTAAAAATTACTTTAGTTTCCTGAAAGTATAAGCTTTTTATAGACGGAATAAAATTAGTTTTTATGGACCAATGAACTAATCTAAGAAACTTTTTTCTGGGTCTTTGGATGAATTTTGCTAGGATTTTGAGCTGAGTTTAAAAGATTGAAAAAATAGTGTAGTTTTAATCAATTCTGACTCTTTACCTGATCTTAAATTTTTTGCAGGCCTAGTGTTCTAAATTTTCTGGACGCTTTCAAAATTGAGAGTTAAAAATTGTTTTACAGTCAAGAACACCCCTTTTAAATATTGCTAATGGTTTGAGCTTGGCGTGGTTAGTTCCTGTATTTGGGTGGTGGTGGTCGGTTTTATCTGCTGGAGACAGCTCCCATCTAGTTATTTGCTGGAGTAGTTTTTCCTCGGCAGAGCCTCTGTTATATCCGGATGCTTAGGCAGGATGGATATCCTTATTTCCTGTTAATCAAAGAACCTTGTCATTTAGGTAAAATTTAAAACCTGCTGAATACCCAAGTTGAATAAGGAAAAAAAAATAATTTGGGTCTTAATAAACCCATATTTTCGGTATATAAGATAAATGATATTTCGAGGTACGAACCATCATTTTGTAGCAAAACCAGTAGCACGTGATCGGACATTTTTAGTCGTAAAAGGAATATTCTTTTTCTAAACGTTTTTCTTTCAAAGAAGGAATATACAAGAATTTCTTGATATTTTTATATCACTTAGTAAAAAAATATATTTTATGTTATCAGTTAGTTGAAAGACAAAATTCGAGGTTTCAAAAATGTTTTTAAGGATAAAAAATAAGATCCATACTCACATTGTAAAAATATTTAAAAAATCTTGCATTAAATAGCATTTAATTTCTTCTAAGAAACTTGCAAGATTAAACTAAGCATTATATTAAATTTAAGCATGGCTTCCGTCTCCGGTAACTGACAGCCACTTGTTCGTTTGGTGGCAATATTTGGCAAGTATCAAGGTAAGAAATAAATATTGTAATTTTGATGAAGTTTAACTAAGCGTTCTAAGTGCAATATGGTTTGAATTTACACATATTAGAAAACAATTCCTTTTGGTAAACCGAAAGGCCAAAATGGATTCATTTTTGTCTAGGTTAAGTATACTTACTACTCATATTATACACGACGGATCTTCCATGGAATCCAGACTGGAACCAGCTACCTTCCGGTCTCGAATCCGATATTCTAATTTTTGGGTACCATATAGGAATTAACAAAACCAGCGGGAGTGGCCTCCCTTAAACTTTCTCGTATCGAATCTGTTCTACGCCAAGAACGCCACGAGGCACGAAAGGCGGGGGCAGAAACGGAAGTTTAACTCGCCATTACGCAATAATGGCCTTGCGTCATTCTGTGATGAGAAAATACGAATAGACGGTTTGAACAACTTTCTTCAACCAATTGAAACGAAAATTGGGTACGGATCTACAATTAAGATAAGACCACATATCAAGTTTTATTTATTTAAGCCATAAGGTTAAGAAGTTATCGTATTAACAAGTATGCGATTATGCAGACCGACAGGCAGTCAACCCTTTGACGGATCTGGCCCAAAATTTGATACGGACCTACATTCCTGGTGATAAAACTGTGTACCAAATGTTATCCACAAAGCTATTTAAGTTTTTGAGTTATAGTGTTTTCATGAAAACGGGCAGACTTCCCGAGGACGGCTTTTGTCCATAATCTGATAGAAACCTGCAAATTATCTGAAAAGATCACATACCAAATTTTATCACTCTAGCTGTAATAGTTTTTGAGTTATCGTGTTCAGACACAGACAGACATAATTCCACCACTGTGTATTTCGGACTCGGGGAGGTCTAAAACGTGGAGATTCGTCGACTCGCGTTCAAATTTTTTGGCGATTACAACACTTTCTCTTTGTATACTTCGTATACGAGAAAGTAAAAATGTATATTACGATGTTTTTATCTACGAGCAGGGTTATCGGCTTTCATCTTCTAAGGGGAGGTTGCAGCTATCAAAACTCCCTTAAAACTTAGCTAAATCAAACGATACAAATAAGCTAATAGCCTATTTTAATTATTCTACTTTCATTAATTAAGGAGTTGTATCGAAATGAGAATTAATTTCAACCTCCTACTATTTCCTCCCACTTTGAGCTGGATGGTGCATCTACGAAATCGTCCGAGACATTCACTGTCCGTACAATATATTCTTCGCCCATTCAAATCCTATTCAAATTACTCCAGTTAACAAAGCCAAAGTGTAATATAAGTTTCGAACGAGGGATGAATTTGTATTCTAGGGACCATAATCAGAGAAGATATGCAGAATTTTTAGGGATCTCGTGTTATGAAGGCCATTGCAACAGATAATCAAACAGATCGTCACTTTTAGGAAGACTAACTTTCTAGCTCTACTGCGCCCCAATACGTTCCCCTTTTGCGCTACAGCATTTAGCACAATATCTCGGGATTTCCTTTCTCCTCAATATTTGCAGCATTATCAGAGGGAGGTGGATCGGAAATACTCACTAATGAAACTACTTTGCAAAATTTTCTTAACTTTTTCGTGGCTTTACTCAACTGATTTTTTCTTAAGGTTAACTTCTAATACTCACTGTCTTTAACCATAATTTTATTTTTTGTTTGTACTTTTTATACCTTTTGCATTGAGTACGCCATCGAAAAGTAAACGTGATCAGTACCGCGAAGCATTTATGGTCGGCTGTTTCTGTTTTGGAATTCAACACTCGACAAGTGATCGCTGCCTGAATGGAAGACAGGGCGGAATCAGCCCCACATTTAACCTGTTAAGGTTACAATGAATATCGTAGTTGGATAATCGTCCTTTGGCTGCTTATCTGTCTTTAATACGACTTCTTAGTTGAATCCTCATTTTGACTCGACACCAGCGGTGTTTCTAAATATTTTTATTTTTGAGTACCTCCTACTGTTATTTCCCCAACCATCCGGTCGCGCAATTTTTTTTTATTACTATAGTTAGCCCTCTTGCTGCGTATCCCACGATTTCCAAGGTTGAGAGCAAGTCTATTTTCTGCTGTATTCTACAATTTCCGCAGGCTAATGTGTTTACTTAATACTTTTATGGCATCGAATCATATTATACTAATAAAGCTTTGAATATAAATAACTACTCGCTTCGTTCAATGGTGTTTGAACACGCTTGCAAACGTTGCATTTTACTAGTGAATTTAAAAAATTATTATACAGTCGGAGGGTTAAGGGCTTAGATTAGCTCAAGAGTAAAACGACTCGAATTAACTTAACATTTGTTAGATTTTTGATTTTGCATTTTATTCTATGTTTTACAACAATATTAATTCCGCGTCCTAACAAATAAAAACATCATTGAAACACTTACGGATTAACTTACGTTTTCTAATTAACTTATGATAACTATTGCACATTCAAATGGAAGACAATTTCAAGGCAATCTTCAAGTTTGTTTCATGCAACTGAGTTTCTGGAAATTAGGTTCAAGATGGATGGATGAAGACGGTTATAGTCTTATGTCTGGAGCTGCGCCCAGTCTATTGTGATATTTGTTATTAGTATACGCATAAGACGAACTTCCACACTCTCTATGTTCGTGAAAGATATTGAGTGTTTCATTGCTTTGGGGCCGTTCAAATATTACGTAAGCACCCAAGGGGGGGGGGGGGGGGGTTTGCGATTTGCTTATTTTTGCTGACAAGGGGGGAGGGGGAGTGTGTGTGATGCTTACGTAAGACATTAAAATCACTTTATTACCGAAAATCTCTTGTACCTTGCACAAATAATTTAATTAAAAAAATTAAATTTGAAAAAAAAAAGTTGAATTTGGCAAAAGAAAATTAAACTTTAATTTTCTTAAAAAAGTTCTAAAAAATTAAACTTAAATTTTTTTTTCATTTTAAGCCTAGTTAGTGTTTTTTATTTGAATTAAGTCCTAAAATTTTTAAAATTAGATTATTACTGTTATACGTTTTGTAAAAAAAAAAAGAACGGAGAGGGGGGGGTGCAGTTTGCTTACGTAATTATAAGAAGGGGGTTTGCGATTTGCTTATTTTTGCTGACAAGGGGGGAGGAGGAGTCAAAAACTACCAAAAACATGCTTACGTAATATTTGAACGGCCCCTTTAACACCGAGTTCTTGGTACTTCTCTTTCACTGCTACCCAGTAGGCTTAAGAGTTTCATGCTTTCACTTTTCACACGAACTTATGGAAACAAAATTGTAAGAAACGCCAAGTTTTGGCAATCTTACATTGCCAAATTCTGGTAACCCTGTTCCGCCTCGGAGCGGAAGACGCCATGTTCAAGGGAGATGAGTTTTGGCAGTCAACGAGTATAGACGCATGTAAGAACGGAAAGTTCTGGTAGCGCGGACGACAGAGAAGCGGATCAAGTGGTGTTAGGCTAAGCGCATACAGGCAATTCCTTTCGCAACTAAACAGTTTAGTCGGGTTGCCTGCATCGCGCGATTTCACGGCGACTAAACTGTTTAGTTGCGACGGGTGCGCATACATGCGATTTTTAATCTCTTTCGATTCTCCATTTTTGGATGCTCTGGCTGTCTTTTCACGCACGCGCTGGGAGCTCCAAAATGATTTTTTTTTTAATAGTGATACAATTTAGTTTTTCTCAAATTCATTTTCAGCTCATGAAGCTATCATTTCAATGATTAGACTGGATGGTGAACTTTCGTTTTCATTGATTTCTTTCTTTATCAATTGCTTTGATGATCATTACTAGTAATAGGCGAGTTCTGTACATAAGCCTATAATTCGAATTTATTAGGTTAATTTTAGGTCAAAACTGAAATCGTGCTCATTTCTGAATTGTTTTCGTTAGTTAAATACGTCCGTATCTTTTAAGTGCCAGCGAATTATCTTTAAGGCCTATAATTAACTCAAGAACTCGCTCTTGGCTCCTGTTCTATGTATTTAATTAAAAAATAATTACTCAATTTTTGCACTCTAGGTGCTGTACATATATTTCTTTATTTAAATTACTTTATTTATTGGAATAACTAATATTGCTTTATACATCAAAATTATTTACTGTTTATTAATTAATTACGTAATATTCATTAAAACTTTAAAATAAATCTTTATCTCTTGTTTTTGGGATTTCTAGGTCCCAAATTCTATAAAGTCAGAACGTAAGAGAAACTCCACTTACCTGACTTTCCGGGTTCTTACTGTATCTATTAATTGAGATAATCCAAATGTATTATTCGAATAAATCCGGAGAGCATTTGGCGTAATCTACAATGTTTATTATTCTAGAGGACACACACATATAAATATTATGACGGCATATATACAAATGTATTATTTACAATTTATATTACAACGTGCGCACTTCATGATTTTCGCTTCGAACACACACAACATTTTCTTTTCACATCTTTTAGCCAACTAACTTTTCAGTTCAGGGAATCATGGGATTTCGCCCTGACGTCACCACTGCGCATGTGCGCAAAAGGGTTACATCATGTGGTTTAGTCAAGGAATTCCAACACTTGTGTTTGTTTTTAAACCCAATTTTTCTTAATTTGAACTTTTGGATACATCTAATTTTCATTGTGGATCCCTCAGTTTCAAATTAACCAAATTCGAATTTGATATCAATATTCAATTTACAAATAGTTCGCGGAACAATTTATCAAAGTACATCAGTTTTTTCAGAGTAAAGTAGCCGAATACTACTCTACTGATAATAAAGGAGAATGTGTGTGCCTTGGCGCTCTACAGGTCAGACCACTGGACTTAGAGCCACTAAATTTGGCACAAACATACTTTGGAGGGTGGGAATGTGCACCTCGGAGCCCTTTTTAAAAATTTTAATTAAATATTAAGCGAAATTTTGGCGTTTTTCCTTTATAACTTCCGAAAATATTACAGCATAACGCCATCTTGAAAGTGCAAAAAATTACCTTGTCAATGATATCAATTAAGTTGCCGTACAATATTTTCTCTAATTTTAATGAATTTTTAAAAATATTTTTGGCATAATTTACTACAATACTTTTCATTGTTGCAACGCAATTCAAACCGTTTTCATTGTTTAAACAAACATTTAATTGCGTGTTTCTCCATCATTGTTGAAAGATAAGACAATATCTTAATGTTTGATGCTATGTTTTAATCAGCACATTTTCATCCAGTTAATTTGAGGCTGGAAGTAAAATGTGCCGCGCCATTTTAAAGTTAAAATCTAATATATATTTTTCAAGAGGAATAAGAGTGAATTTGATGCCAACAATGTGCAGTTTGATGTTGCATGACACAGCCAGTCACTTGACTCTATTAGGGACGTTCATGCAGACAACGATCAGAACAGATGTAAATCTACTGAAAGAACATGGATTAAATGTCTATCACAATTTGAAATCACAAGCTTCTCTTGTGACTCAAAATTTTTTTTCACTCAAATTTTGAAACGTAAAATGACTACGTTTTCATTGAAGTCTTTTAAAAAGTCCTATTCAATGATATCTGATTCATCGCTTAGTTGAGAAAAAGGGATGTTGACAAAGAGAGATAAATAATATAAAGGATAAATTTAAATTACTGATTTCAATCATCTGAAATATCAACTAAGAAAATACCAATTAAGCTAATTAAAATTATGTAATAAAACACATGCATTATTAATAAAAATGGAGTAACAATTATTAAAAGTATGCAAATTTATTATTTATTTTAAAAGTAATAACTGATAATAAATATAGCCTTCTTTCTATACACTCAATCAATAATTCCATATCAATCCTAATAATCTCAGCCATTTTTAGAGCTAAATTATTTTAAGAATAGCGCACGCTTCTTTAAAACGCCGTTAAATAAAGCTTTGCGCCAGTTTCTGAGCTCGCTTTGTGACCTTCACCCCTTGAATGAACAGAGCAGAGCAACTATTTAGTTGAATGTATGCGCGCTCCAGTAGAAACCCATGTACTTTACGATAGTTGTGCGATTCTTTAATCAAAAGACGATCGCTGTGGTTTTACGACTGTTTAGTTGCCGAACTATAAAGTTGCATGTATGCGCACTCTAACTTGAGCCCATGGTCTTTTAACATGCAACTAAACTGTTGCCCGATTAATAATTGCATGTATGCGCATAGCCTTAGCGAGTGACTGGCTAGGGTTTGCCAGTAAGATATCGCATGAGAATATCAATATAGTTTGATATTTGAGTAACAACTCGAATGTAACTGAGCATGTAGGCATTTGTATTTCGCATCATCACATATATAGCCTTCCATCATTTTATGTCTTCATTGCCCATGTGTCTCATAGAAATCTAAATAAATAACTGGGATTAAAATTCTTATTGTCACCATCCCTCGCATCAAAAGAATCTCGCATCAGGATCTTATAAAAAATTCTATAATTGCTTTTTCATTGACAAAACCAACGTCAATTTCACGTACCCCTAACTGGTCCGCCGCTTACTTCCTGGTATATGCGTACCACAGCTTGGGAATCTCTGCTCTACACGATTGGTACTTATTTCGAAACTTTTCGCTATCGTCTGCACATGAGGTCTAGAGTATAGTATTCGATTCGTGTCAAACTCTAGACATCAACACCACGCTAACGCGAGAAAATTCGATCCATAGTTATAAAGTGCAACATATCAACATACGTAGAAAATTGTCAGTGGAATCGAGATTGCAATGACTCCGATGCCAAACAGTGCTATTAAAAGATTACAACTTCAAGCTTTTGGTAAAATCTTTAATGACGTTTGTGTCAGCAGGATATAGTGGGCGCCACTTGTAGGGGAGATTGGGGTAAAACCGGATACCCTTGATTCTGACGCTTTTATTTTTCCTATCTACCAGACAAATACTGAATTGCACTCTACTAGTAAAAAAAGGAACAGTCCTAGTGGTGTGTTGTAGCTGTTGAATTACCTGAATCTGTGTAGGTTTATTTGTTTTAAGATATCGGTTCTCTAATGTTCGTTTGAATTTAAACTATCCTCATTTAAAAACCATTACAGTTAAAAAAAACTATATTTAGTCCAGCTTATATGTTTACTGAGGATTATTTCAGCTCCAACAGGTCTTCGAACCGTATCTACCCGGTTTTACCTCACTTTTCCTTACATGAAAAATGCCTTAAAATTAATACTAATCTGTAAGCGTACAAGGATCAGAGGCTTATTGGGGGGCAAACCATTAGTGCGTTCATGAGTTTTTAAAGTCAAATATGATGAAGTGGTGAAAAAATACCATGTCAAGGACGTCATTTAACCTTACTAAGCCACTGATGACGTTTGGGGAGCGAAAATAAGCCATATTTCGCCTCGGGCGCCACTTATCCTAGCTACTCCACTGACAAGGATAGCAGAAAAAAGACCACACAATATTGGTAGTATGTATTTCACTTGTTTTAACCCCCTTAAATGAATAATTTTCTTGGCCACCTGATAAGATCCCTTCTGTTTGGGAAAGAGGCTGTCGTTTTCATTCTTCTCGGAAGGCATAAAATACTTGATGTTTATAGATTCTACGTAATTTTTGTGTCGAATTATAAAGCTAATTAACGATTAACTTTTAGTTTTAAGACTAAAAATGCGATAATTCGATGCACGATTACTCTCGGGCTTTTAAGTTAAACGGTTAATTAGAAAGAAAACAGATACATCGAACAGAATTGGAACAACGTCATGCACATTTAATTTTTTTAGCTTTCGTTACATTAGCGAAATTAACCTGTTCCAGTTTTAAAGCATTCGGTGGACAAGACGTTCATATAAATAATGCTAATCAAAAGATTCGGCGCAGTATTGAACTGACCTTAAAGTACGAAGGTCTTGAAGAGTTTCTTGTGCTCATAGCGGTTTCTCTTCTTTTCCCTCATCGTCCTAGTCTTTCTCTTCTGTGGCGTCATCTCGTCGAAACTGATCACTACAAGCGAAACGTTGATCACTAGAACCGGCTGATTTTATGCGTTATAGGGGTCTATTCTGGTACCCCCGGGTGGTTGGGGAGACGTCACTTTTTCCGCACGTTACGTGCGGAAAAAGTGACGTCTCCCAACCCAACCGGGGGTACCAGAATAGACTCGTTAGATACGGGAGATCCGTTCCACGCTATTTTGATCAGTACAGCCCATTGATCATTACATCCGTGATCGACGACTGTACATGCTTTCAAAATTCTTTTAGATTAAACAATTCGTATTTTAAGACATTTTATTAGTTTGTTCACATGTCATTAAATTTCATTAATACATGAAAATGCAGTATTATAATTTCATCTAGTTCTACAAATACACCAAGCTGAGTTACAATAACTGAGCAGAAATACATCGGGATAAATTTAAATGTTACGAATTGATCGCCGAATTACAAAAAAATGAACCATATTAATCTTTCGTAAAATAGCTTAATCTCATTGTTATTTGCATTTCAATTTTTATTATTATTTTATCGCTCATCTTTTAAAATTAAATTTTGAAGTATCGCTAACTGTGTGAAGAAAATCAAATTTTCACTTTCACAGAACTTTAGAATATTTCCATAATCTGCCTCACCGAAGTATTGATTTTGTGCACTTGAACGATTAATGCAGCGAAATACTTGGGAAAGAATTTTAGATGACAAATATTTCGGGCATGAAAACTATCCTGCGGCTTTCTGCGGCAAAAATATAAACGTCAGATTATTTTGCAGAAAAATCTAGATCACCGTGGGCAATAAGGGTAAAGGTAGCAGCATAACACTTCGTTTCTTATTAAGTTTCATAAATGACATTTTGACATCGTGCCATTTAAGATCGTGAACTTTTCTAGTCGTGTTCGGCCTAATTCGGACAGTTCGCCATCTTTACTTGTGACATAAGAAAGGGCAGTTGATAAGCAGGGTGGTCAAATCATTGGACCCATTTCAAATATAAAAAAAAAACCTAATAATGTTACAACTAAGGTTTATTTTTTAAATGAGATCGCATTTTAAGTTTTTTTAGGTAGGTAACGTGTTGTTACGGTGGTCTACGTGGTCTAAATTATCGGACATCTCGCATTTTTGAGTCATTATCTGCGAAAATGGTAAAGCTAGAAGAAAAATAAAAGCATGTATTTGTAGATAATTTTATGCTCTTTAATTTGTTAAATCAATTGTAATTGGAAAACTTAATAGTTTTCAGATATTCAAGAAAAACTAAAAAAGAAAACCAGAAAAAGCGCATTAGTTTCTGCAGATTGGTAGCCATTGTGTATGGAAATCTCTCGCTGTAGCAAATTTAGAGCGCCGTAATGGTACACAAACTATCTGAAAAAACTTTTTTTATTTGATCTCTTAGTTTAAAAAACTCAGTTGTAACATAATTAGTTTTTTATTATTTTTTGAAAGGGGTTCAATAATTTAAAACCCTGTATTTTTAAGCTGTAAGAGTCTTATTTGGATACGCTGTGCGAACCCGTGTTTTGTCTAACCGATGTGAAATGTAGCTACTTTGTAGCTGTAAACTTCAGCAATCAAACTAGTTTGTCATTGGTCTTCCTTTTATTTTGTATTTACTTACTCATAAACGGAGTATACAAAAAGAACTCATTGTAATTATCAAAACATTCGACGTTGGGATATTAATGAATTTCTATGTTTTTTTTAAGTAAAAAAGTTATCTGTCTGTTGGTCTGTATGTAAACTCGATTACTCAACAAGTTAGGCTAAATAAATTTGGTATGTGGTCTCTACACTAAAATTATATATCCCTATCCATTTTTCAGACGAACTCCGCCAACACGAAGTCTCTTTCTCTCTCTCTCTGTCCGTCCGTGTGCATGCGAACACAGTGACTAAAAAAATGCAACAAACTAGATGGATTTCATCGTATTGATTTATTGCTAGAACTGTAGATCTCTGTCAAATTTTGAACGAAATCCGTTAACCCTCTGACTGCGCATCCGCGATTTCCGCGGGTTGGCAGCAAGTCTATTTTCTGCTGCACCCTGCGGTTTCCACAGGCTAATGTGTTTACACAGGATCATAATATACTAATTAAGCTTTGCATATAAATAACAACTTGCTTGACTCGACGGTATTTGAACACGTTTTAAAACGTTATATCTAAATGGTGATTTTTTTTTAAAAAATACAGTCGCAGGGTTAATGGGTTAAATATCTGTTGTTCTATCTAGGTGCATTTGAAAGTAGTTACTCAACTGAAAACGAGTTAAATGAGTGAAGTTTAGCGTAAGATCTTTACACTAACATTGTAGATATGCCTAAATTTAGACTAAATTTTGTAATGGTTAGATTCTCTGACGGCTTCTTTATTTGTATACATGTGAATGCTATTATATATATATATCTCAAACACACCAAAAAGCAAGATAAATTAAATTAAATTTAGTATGTAGCCTTGACAGAATGATCGTGGATCTGTTTCAAATTTCGGACCCAATAGATTAACCGGAAAAGGTCAAAATGCATACATGATTATCTTTACTACACCACGAAGCTAAGCACAGTGTAATGGGGGTGTATACGAGGAAGTCGAGGGAGAACGCTATCATTTGTTATAAAAGATTAAACCTTTGAAATAGCATGAACTAAAGCTGATTTCATTATACTTAAATATATCTATAAAATCGCGTATCATCGAAAGAGACACAAGGTTGGAACTTGGGGGGATTTTCCAGTATGTATTTTAATGAATAATACAATTATATTGAAATAATTGGTGAATAATTAATAAAATTGGGACACTCTAGTAAAATGTGTCTTATAAAATTATTTTCAGTAGGAAATGTTGCTGGTTCCGAGTACAAGAGTAAATAAAATGTATGTGTTATGGTCGGTGGATAATAACCGGTTAAAGTGGAGAAGCGATTATCCACTTTAGCCGGTTATTATCCACAATAACCGATTATCCATATTGGCCGTAATCGTATATATGATAAAATCAAAGTCTTCTCAGTTTTGGGCCGGTATATCTGGTATCGATTAAAACCTACACAAACATGTGGCATGTGTTCCTTATTCGGCTTATATACCACATAATTTATTACCATAAAGAATATATTTTTCAGTTTAAAAGGACATGGGACGAAAGGATATCCATTATAATGGATTTCCATTATTCACCAAAATTACGAAAATGTGTTTTTGGCTTTTTATTTCGAGTGAGAGAGGGGGTAATAATAGAAATACGGCACCAGAATTTTTTTAGCTTATCTGTATTGTTTTTGTTAAACGGAAATCTAAAACTATCAAAAATGTTTATTAAATTCAAGGGAATTAACTAAACAAAAGGAAATGATGTATATACAATTTTTCAGATATTTGTATCCAGAATCGGCGAAATTTTCAATACAACGAAGCATTGTGAAAACGAACAGCATTTAGGACACGAGTTAAAACGACTCGGGAAAAATGATATATTGATCCATCCCATCAGATTAATTCTCCGATTCAACCCATTATTTGTAGCCCTTTTTTTTCAACTTTTAATTATTTGCAATGAATAGTTGGAGCAATGGTGGCGATTAGTTTCTAAATTACACACCAATCTGCAAAATATCATAACATTTATTAGTAAAAGTAAGGTTATTTCCGACACTTTTTATTTTTGATTGGATAAATTGTTTCTCAAAAACTGTTGCCCTACTAATGAGATTAGAATATTCCTTCTTTTTAAGTTTTATAAGTGGTACTTCACCAACCCCTTTTTGAAGGAGATGCGATGTTTAATGTGACACCATGACATTTAAAAGCAAGACATTTCCCCACCATCGTCACCTCGATTCAAACAGTAGTTCCAGTCCAGTCTTCCTGGCGACAAGAGGGAGAGATCAATTTTTCTGACTGGCAACGTACCAGGCTTTAGAAATTTCTCATCCACTGCTCACTTTTTGTTCCATTTTCTATTTTATCGAATTCAGTAAATCGAGGATAAAATAAAAACGATAATTTCTATTATTTATCCGACCCTCAGTTAACCCCTCTTTTCATTCGGGTCGAAAGCAGATAATAGAAGAATTATTCCACCTATTTTCTTCGTCCTCAAAATCGATGGGTTCATATTGGATAACAAGAACTTGGGATTCTTTGGTCATAAATCTTGATAAGATGGTATTTTCTTTCGGGAGCAGTCTTCCAGATCCCAGAATGCCTTTCGAAAAGTGCGGGAACTCGTCGTTCCGGAAGAAATATTGAAAAACGGATGAGAAAATATGAGTATTCCCCGAATTCATATTTGCTCACGCTTGTAGAAAAACTACAGACCACGTTCATGAAAAATTGTTCTTTATATTAAATAACTAAGAAACGTGCAGCTGCGAAGAAAGCTGGTTTGGATAAGGTTGAATAGAAATGCAATATTTTCTATTCTTACTGTACAACATATAGCTCCTTTTTAAAAAATGAATACATAGCTTTTGCTTATTTACAATCAAGCAAATAAACGTTTTAATGAAAACAACAATGCGCAAAGTAGTGTTTAAATGTTACAAACGTATAGAAAAGACTTAAGAACGCAATAATTTCTCGGTTCTGCAACAAAAATAAAAAAGCTTATTATCCTTGGCATGTTAAATAAACTCTCAACGTAGAAAAAGACGAAACGTATTTTTCTTGTTTACAATCTCGTAACAAATATTCTAGCTTAAATATAAGTTAGCCAGAACATTAACCTAATATTAAAAAAAGACAGCTTTAGATCTATCGACAAGTAATTAGAATGATGAAAAAGCACGCAAAAACTTGCTCTTAATGCAACAAAAAAACCCAAACGGATCTTTATTATAATTAACAGCTAAAAACAAGAATGATTTTTACATATATTTTCGCGCATATTGAAAAAAGGACATATCGCTGTTGTCTTGTTTAGTTGATATTCTTTATGATGAACTCTGAGAACAGTTACCTGATAGTTTAATGGTTAATGACGAAATTATTCTGCTGAAATTAGAACATGAAAAATTTGCGAAGTCATAAAGAATATCAACTACGAGATATCTTGGAAATATTATCTAATTGACTTGAAATTCGAACTTTTAAAAAAATTTGCTTTCTTATTGTGGACCTTAATAATTTTGCTGAGTTGTAGTCTTGATACATATATGCGTCTTTTGCCTTATAAATTACTTTAGAAGACATTATCAGTAGCTTTTTGCTTGTCCAAATATCCAAAGAAGTACTATCATCATCATCATCATAAAAAAAATTCTAACCATGATTTTAATAATTCTCCAAATTTAGACTTCCCCGAGTGCGAACCCCCCTATTTCTTTAAATCATGTCCATCCCTCTGACCTTTTGTATTTGAATACGATAACTCGAAAACGTAGCCAGCTGGGTAGGTGAAATTTTGTAGTATGTAAACATTACACAAATTGTAGATCTATAGAAGATTTGGGGCCAAATCTCTCTAGCTGCCTATGTTTAGAAGAGCATGATAAAAATGGAACAAGCTAGACGAATTAAATTTGGTATATGATCTTTATTCTAAAATTTTAGATATGTATGAAATTAAGAAATTAAAAGTAAAATCTATAAGCAGGAAGAGGTACTTTTCCAGTTGTCAATTTTCATCTCTATTCTAAGCAAATAAACAAAAAAATTAGCAGATATTATTTTACAATGCGCGTTGCAATTCTCGTTTAAAGAAAATTTTACCTATTTTTTTCATTATTTCCTTTCTTTACACTCACATTGCGATTCTAACTAATGACAATATTAAATACATTTATTTATGTGCATGTTGCCAAGTCTACAATTAAAGATAATTTTTCACAATGTTTCCAAAAAATCATGTTATAAAACTGGCAACATTGAGTAAATCTTTTTGAAGCTCAATGTAGTGTTAAAAAAGGTTTTCTTCTGATAAGTTCCCGTAGTTATCTCCAAATAAATAAAATTCACGAAATGAAAAATATCAGTGACAAACCGTGTATGGGAAATGCAATATTGGATTCATTGACATTTTTCTTAATTTCATTCGGAAAAAATTGTTTTCATATCACAGACGCAAAATTACTTTTGATCACAATTTAGAATATCATACAGTAAAAGTAAATGGGAATATTGAGGGAAGACCACTCCTGGGTCTATTACGAATAGGCATAATATGACATTCATATCTCTTATGTGACATATCACTTTCCCAACAAATATGTTCTAAGCAATGCACTTAAAGCAACGCTTTTTTTCTATTTTTGGACTATTTTACTATGAACAATAACGGCTCACAGTTTGAAGTACATATATGATTATTATGAAGTAGAGAAGACACTATATTGAGAATGGAAGCATTGAGAAGGATTTTATATGTGTGTTTATATAATATATGTACATATGATATTGCGAGAGGATTTAAATGCTACAATTCAATTAACTCCAGTGTCTTTGAGGCAAGTAAATAGAAAGAATTTGATCAATCGGTAATATTTAACTGTCATGCGTCTAAATAAAAAAAAACTTTTTAAAACCAGCTATCGGGAGGTTTCAGCGTCTAAACAAAAATAAATACACTGAAACCTCCCGATAGCTGGCATTTCCGTTCCATAAAAAATTGTCCACTCTAGTAGGTACGAATATAAGATTAAAAATATATATTTAAACAAGATCTTAAATCGTTATTTTTGATAAAGCGAATTTTAAGTATACTATTTATGTTTACTCGGAACTTTCCGCTTTTCAGAGTTCACTGTTTTACATTTTTCTTATTTGAAAAAAAATCTCTAATCGTTTTGTCGAAAATTGAGGAATGGGCAGTAATATCATCTGTATATACCTAATGTCTGTTGAGCTGAAAGTTTCATTTGCTGATGATCGCAACCCATATGAGCATATTTTTTGTCAGATACGGAATCGGTGCCTGGAAGACTCAGTCTGGAATGCCCAACACCGATCAAGGTCGAAGTTTACTTTTCTCTTCTCAGTGGGAAAAGAATGATTAATTTCGGATATTGTTCTCGCGCAGTGGCGAATAAGCGGGGGGGCTATCGGGCTACAGCCCCCCCCCAGAGCCAAGCCAGAATTCTTGATATTATTTAAAATCATTAACTGTTTTTTCTTAATTTCCCTCTTTAAAAAAATAATAAAAACGTTTCAACATTGCTTTTTGGCTTGGACAGGCTCGAAAATTTTCCTATTTTTGTAGTCATTCCACTTGTACTTTTAGCTTTGACGCGGTCGAAGACATTTTTTGGCTAGTTATTTCATTGTAATTTTTATTAAATTACAGAAAGTATTGTATTGTACTTTATGATTCTTATTGTCAGGTGAGTAAAGTCTGTAAAGTTAGTTTTGGTTTACTTTAGCCTTGAGGCTTGACTTTCGTCTCGACGATACAAAATTTTTATGACCTCAGCCTCCCCCTCCCCCAGACCCGAATCCTAGATTCGCCACTGCTCTCAAGCGTATTAATTTTTTGTTCCTCCTTTCCTCCCTTTTTTCAAAAATAAAAGTTAGAATGTAGAGAGACGAAATTAATGTATTTCATTGATGTTGAAGGGGCCACCAATATGGCCACTCAAAGGGGTTCGAGTGGCCGTTTCTAGAGATTATATATGCCAAATAATAGCTATATTTATATAGCTGGTCTATATGCCGAAAATTCCGTCCGAAACAAAAGTGGCCGATGAGGAAGTGACCGCTATATAGGTGTGGCCGCTTACAGATTTACCGCAGTTTTTATTTTCGATTTATTTTATTCCTTCTCCTCTAAATGTTAACGGTTTGTAATATTTTTTATTATGAAACTTTCACGTTTTCGCTGAGCATTGTGACTTCGCAAACACGAAATGACACTTACGCCGAAGGATGAGCTTCCCCGGATGATGTATTTATAAATTTATCCTCGCCTTTAATTTTTTTTCACGCCACTTAATTTTTTAAACATAAAATGACTTGTATCTTAATTTAAAGATAAAAGCACTTCTCCTTTAACTAATGAGTCGAACAATTCTTCACTTTCCGGAATTCCGGTAAACTTGCTAAATTAGCAAAAGCAAGGGGTGTTCCCGTTACGAATACATAAAAGCTGTGAACGCGTTTCCTGTTGTTTTTCTGCTTTGGACACTTTACAGTTTCGCTTTGCGAGCCAAATTTCTATGATAACTATGGTTTGGAGTTGCCTAAAATACCTACTGAGGGTTTAAAAAGTACTTTTTCATCAATATTAAGAATAATTGAAGACTTCAAATAAAAGAATTTGGAATTTCAACAACTGCAATTGCTTCAAGATTTTTCTACACATCAAACTAATTTTTTATTATAAATATATAAAAGGTTTTTTTGGGGGAAATTGGAATGAGAAAATGTAACGCAGTTCAAAAACCGCCATCTCTTTTTCTCTTTGGTTAAGTCTTGCAGATTGTCTCACGACTTATTTGAAGTGCTATAACGAATTGCACCGTGAATAAACCAGTATATCATTCCTCTTGTAAGATGTGGCTTTAAACAAAGGTATTCGCAACAATGAACTATCCTTTTCATGGCGAAAATTCTAAACGGAATAGGAACAAGAGATAATTGAAGGCAGGAATTGTCTCTTCAGAGCCTAGGCTCATAAATTATAAGGAACAGAAAGGAAACATTATTTCTTCAAAAACTGAAGCAAATGATTTTAATTATTGGGATATTTTTGGTGTATTTGCCATTATTGATTTGTCTCACGGCGTTTACTTTGCATAACAAAAATGATTATTTTTATCTTGCGTCAAAATGTGGAAGACTTTGGGGATATGTGGAATCTAATGTTCCCACTAATATTTTTAATGTTAATTTTATTGTTCACCGTTTTAATGAGGGAAGTGACACCAAATTATTTACTAATAAGTACTGATTTCCAATGAATTAATTTCACATTGAGCGGGTAAATATATCTTGTACTGCTCAAGTATACATGGAGACAAATATGCGAGAAACCATCTTTTTTTCACTTAGAAGTGGTTACGAGTATTCGATTCTGGCGCCTGCATCATGAAATATAAGCAAGCAAATAAACAATTTTTACTTCAGATGCTGAAGAACCCATAAACGTAAGACACAGACGCTGGTGATTGGGATTAGTGTTGAGCGTAGCAAATATCGCACTCCTTTGTTGAACTGCATTTAGAACTCAATAATATGGAACATAAACTGGTTTTCTTTTAAGATATATTCATAAAAGACTCTTTATTGACATAAATAACTTGGTTTAAGAACGCGATTTTAGATAGTGTATTAAAGATACAAAATTTTATTAACCGTTAAAGAACTTATGGAGATTAAAATGTGTGCGACTTTGCTGCATGCACCATAACAATAGAATATTATTCACTGCATTTATATATTACTGCATGTTGTCATTAAAAATTACCTTTGGTGGTAATAGTTAACTAATAGGGACAATTATCTATCTTGACTGTTCTAAGCATTGGATATCTAAAAAGACAAAAAAATAATAGAAACAATTCAATTAGTGTGCGCAAGTGCAGCAGCATCCAGGAAAAAATTGCCAAGTACAGAATAAATAAAAATATTAAAAAGGGAATTGTAAATGTGGAAGGGTAAAAAATAGACAACGACAAGAAGTAAGAATCTGGTTACTTCATCAGAGGCCAGATATTCATGCAGATTCAAAAATGTAATAGGTTTTCTGTAGAGGAAAAAGACTTCAAGGTCTGATATTTAATATCCTTCCTCTCTTTTGGCCTGAACCTAAACCGGGATGTATTGGAAAGAAAAACATTTATCCACAAAGAAGGAATTAAAGACAATCTTTTGAACAAAGTGTGAAAAGAAGGGATTAAAATCTTACCTCTTATAACATATGTGGAACAAAGGGGGACGCTTTACCATACGTGTTACAATGTAAACAAGGCAAATAGATGCGTACACGTATAAATTGCTAAAATTGGTAAAAAATATCATTGGCCCATTGAAGGCTTTGGTGAATGGAAACGTCACATTTTGATGGAAACCAAGCACTCAATTAACACCAATAAAAGAAAAATCATCAACAGAGGTATTTTCTTGGATACAATTCTTAAAAAAAGAAATTGAAAACTTAAAAAATTTATTAACACTACCGTAGACAAAGCAGAAAATAATTTTTGCATTATGTGTAAATTCCACTTCAAAGAAGTTATGATCAATGAGTACAATTCAAACATCACTTATCAACTTATTAATTGCAGTAAAAAAAACTAGACAAAAGAATGTTGACCTTGGCCAAAAAAATTAAAATCAAGACAAATAATTTGACATCCTTACCTTTTCCCTACTATTAAATTTCGCAAAAATTCTTTAAAATTCAGATTTGATGCATGTGGCACAGGCAGTTGCAATTTTTATTTTGGAAAATTTTTCTTCAACATTCTTAAAATCATTCTAAAAAAATTTAAAAAGAAGAAAACTTTATAATTAATAGTAACATTGAAATTCTGAACTTTCTTAAAGATAATAAAATTCATAGCATCAACACTTTTGACTTTGAGAATCTTTCCACCAGCCTCCCACATGAAAAATTAACTGAAGCATGCATTAATTTATATGACTTATACCTTAACTCTAATTTCATAGATAAAAATAGATGGCTAGAAATTTGCAATATTAACATCTGTGAAAATTATCTCTTCAATGGAATCAGCTACTACAGACAATCGTGTGGTCTTCCTATGGGTACGAGTTTCTCCAGTGCACTGGCGAATGTTTTTCTTTATACATTCGAGAGAAAATTTATTAAAAATAATCTCGTTTCTGCCTATCGTTACATTGATGACCTTATTGTATTTAACTTTGACAACCTGGACAATTTAATTAACTGCTATCCGGAAGAACTGAAACTGAATAAAACCAATAATAATAGTAATTATTTAGATCTAGTAATCAAAATTATAGATTCAAGCATTTCGGTTGGTATCTATGACAAGAGAGATGACCTTAATTTTAGAGCCATTTCTCTCTGTCATTATCATACCAATCTCAACCTAAAAGTCATTAAAAATACTATCCACTCTCAAGTTAAAAGAATCAAAAATATCTGCAACAACCATTCTGCTATTGTCAAAGCCATTGAAAATTTAAATTTTAATTTAAAACTAAACGGCTACCCAGTACACTACTTTATTATTAATAATTAAAGTATTTATAAAATTTCACTCTCAATTTCTCCTAAGGCACTGATAGTGACTTTGATACTCATCACACACCCTCTTGCATTTTTAATGGCTCATCTGCAATTTTATCTGAACTAAATATTATAAATAAAAAAATGAATATAAATAATAAAACATTTAAAAAATTGATAATAAAAATTATAAAAATGCATAAAAACGTCAAAAAATGTTATATAAAAAATCAAAAATAAAATAAAAATAAAATCCCTAAAAAATCTTTAGGAAAAAAAATTTTCTAATCTTTTGTTAGTGTTTCCCTCACTAGATGGAGATACGTGCACGCATCTATTTGCCTTGTTTACATTGTAACACACGTATGGTAAAGCGTACCCTTTGTTCCACATATGGTATAAGAGGCAAGATTTTAATCCCTTCTTTTCACACTTTGTTCAAAAGATTCTCTTTAATTTCTTCTTTGTGGATAAATATTTTTCTTTCCAATACATCCCGGTTTAGGTTCAGGCCAAAAGAGGATATTAAATATCAGACTTTAAAGTCTTTTTCCTCTACAGAAAACCTTTTCAATTTTTGAATCTGTATGAATGTCTGGCCTCTGATGAAGTCATTCACCAGATTCTTACTTCTTGTCGTTGTCTACTATTATTTTTTACCCTTCCACGTTTATAATTCCCTTTTTTAATATTTGTATTTATTTTTTAACTGTTCTAAACAGTGTTTTATGGACTGGCATTTTGAGTTCTGGATGTGTATTTCCTTTTCCGATATTGCACTGGAACACCAATAGGGGTCTTCACAATAAAATAAAATAGAGAAATTGGCTCCTTGTATATCATACTAGATAAGTTGCTCTACTAGGCACAAACGTCGGGAAACAAAAAATTCAAATGCTGACTGCTGTATAGAAATTTTTGTTGGCTATACATGACATAGCGTCTATTTTGAAAAAAAAAATCTGATTAGTCTCATCATCATTAGATTTAAACACTCAGTTTTATTCTCTGTGCAGTTCAAGGCACATGCTGCCGCTTCATAACAGCTAAGCTACTGCTTCGAGAGTGCTAAAACTATTGCTACGAGAATTTTCAAATGGTTGGCAAATAAATGTATATGTTATGGTCAAAGGTTATTATGCATAATAACCGGATCTTTAAGCAGTTATAACCAGACTTTTTATGCAGTACTTACGCATAACGACTGGTTATTATGTATAATAACTATTTTTATACAATAATTATGCATAATGACCTGTTATTATGCATAATAACGATTACCCACATTGACCGTAACATATATAGTATATACTAGCTGATATACCCGGCCTTGCTCGGGATTAAATTAATTTCATGTCTAACATTTTTCATTCAAAAACTACTTTTCTTTAAAATATTATTACATGCAAAATCAGTTTATCGTCTGAAACATCTTGAAATTAAAATGAGAATATCAGTTGAACCAAATGATTCTATAAACAATCAAGTGAAACATACAGCTATTTTTATCCACGTTTAATTAGATAGAAAATTAATTAAATTATTATTTTTATTACATAAACACGAAATTAATCCAAATCAATAGTTGTTTCGTATATAAAGTGTTAATCGTCTGCATTTAAACTTTTATAGAATTCTTACAGAATTCTATTAATGTGTTCTGACAACAGTTCTTCGTATTTATTCTTATTCTGAAATGATAAAAAATTGATACATATTAGGTATAAAATTAATTCTGAAAAAAATTATTAAAATTAGAGAAACAAATTGTACGGAAATAAAATTTTTGTCACTGAAAAACTAACTTTTTAAACTTTAATACGGTGTAAAAAATAGTTTTTTGCGACATTATATTTTCGAAAGATATTGAAAGAAAGCGCCAAAATGTTGCTTAATTTTTAATTAACTTCTCGGCTTACACTCTGCTTTATATATATATACCCAGCGTTGCTCGGGGGCATAATATCTTCGCAGGCAAACATATCTTTTTTCAAAAAAAGAAACTGTCAAAATTGTTTTCCTCAAACATTCATTTCCTTTGCCTTTATTACTTTGAATTAAACCTTTTAAAGTTAGCCTGTTTATTACTTTACATTAATACTGTTTGAATGAAAACGCGAGCAGTTTGAAAGATGAACATGCATTTCAATTTTCAAAGAACATGTAATACACTGATTAAAGCGAGTATAAAAATTCGTACAGTAAACAGTCAAATATACAGTTATCTAACTACAGAAATAAACTTTCGCTAAATAGAGGGACTACTAATACAGATATACAGTTTTCTAAACACAGTGATACCGTTCTAAATCTAGCTTGTTTATTACTCTACATTAATGTGGTTTCAATAAAAACGCGAAGAGTTTGAACGATAAACACACATTTAAAACTTCTAACAACATTGAATATAATGATTAAAGCGAGCATAAAAATTCGTACAGTAGACAGTCAAATATACAGTTTTCTAACTACAGAAATTAACCTTTGCTAAGTACAGAGATTGCTAATTCAGAGATACACCTTTCTAAATACAGAGGTAAAATAATGATGAATACAGATATTACTAATACAGAGATACAACTTTCTAAACACAGAGATAACCTTTTTATATCTAGCCTGTTTATTACTCTACATTATTACGGTTTGAATAAAAACGCGAAGAGTTTGAACGATAAACACACATTTAAAACTTCTAACAACATTGAATATAATGATTAAAGCGAGTATAAAAATTCGTACAGTAAACAGTGAAATATACAGCTTTCTAACTACACAGATCAAGGCTGGAACGATTTTCACTAATCCAGTGCTTGCCTGTAAACGACATTTTTTGTTTTTGCACCTGGAGCGTGGATAAAGAGGTGTTTTGAGGAGCCAACTCTGGAACATGCTACATAAAGCTGTCCGTGAGAAAAACACGGTGATTCTAGGTTAACACCACACCACTTGATTGACTGCCCTTGGGCCTTGTTAACAGTGATGGCAAAAGCAAGTCTAACAGGAAATTGTAATCGCTTGAAACTGAAGTGTATATCAGTTGGGACTAATGGTATCCGAGGAATGAACACATCCTGACCTTTCTCTTTTCCTGCTAATATTGTGGCTTCTATGATATTATTTAACAGCCTTTTCACACTCAGCCTGGTTCCGTTACAAAGTTTTGGTGGATCTAAATTGCGTAACAGAATAATGACAGAACCTATTTTAAGCTGCAGGTGATGTGGTGGCATTCCAGGAGGGTCTAGTGAGTTTAAAAACTCTATGGGGAAATTCACTGCATCACTACTGTATCTATAGATCTATACTCGGTGATTGGGCCTGGTATCATTTCTTGAATGCGGCTATTCAACTCGTGCACAGCATCGTTTTTGGTAGCAAGAATGGCTCTCTCACATAACCACTCATGATTTTTGTAATTTTCGGCTATGCCTGGATAAATTTCGTTGATCAGTTCTCGAACCGTTTCAACTTGAGTGCAAAAATCGTCTGTAAAGCTGATTTCACCGTTTGAATCAGTTGGAATGTACCTTCACCGATTTGTTGGAGTATATCTGCAAAATGTTGGGCTGTCTCATTTCTACAAAACCGAACTCTCATGTTTGATTTTAACGTGAATCTCTTAACAAACTTCCAAAATGGCGATGTCTTAAGGCAAGCATTGAGCTCATCAGCCGGTGTCGAATTCGGTATGACAGGAAGAGTTTGTCGGAAGTCACCAGCAAGAAGCAGCAGAGATCCTCCCAGCAACTGATCATTCTTTCTCAAGTCTCGTAGAATCCTGTCAAGGGCTTCCAATGACTTCTTATGAGCCATTGTGCATTCATCCCATACTTAGATTTTGCACGTTTGTAGCACTTTGGCCTGACCACTTGTTTTACTAATATTGCAAACGGGGTATTCTTCCACATTTATATTTAGAGACAGCTTTAGTGCCGAGTGCGCGGTCCTTCCACCTTCCATGAGAGTAGCTGCTATGCCAGAGGAAGCCATCGCAAGTGCTATTTTATTTTTTGATCGAATTTCGGCTAACAATAAATTAATTAGAAAGGTCTTACCAGTTCTTCCTGAAGCGTCTAGGAAAATGATACCCCCTTTTTTTTTGTTGATGCATTCCATGATGTAATCATAAGCCTACCTTTGGTCATCCGTCAACAGTGGTTTATTGGATTCAACAAATTTCCCCAATTCAGCGGTATTGTAATTTTTTTCTCGAAGAAGGTCAGCATTATTTGTAATGTCAAGATTTCTTTCCGGAGACTGTAAACCTAACTGTGACAAAGTTTTGCTACAGATAGACATACATTTTGGATTCCAGTATAATGAGAACTTTGTTAAATATTTCTGAGGAGAATTGTATGTCATAGGTGACGTTGTTTCGACGAACTCTGGCAAGAAAGTCTTCACTCATGCTTTCGCGGAATTTATCCCACAAAAATCTGGGATTGGATGGATTGCATGTAGTCAGTATAATTGCAAACAAATTTCGTATTTGATCAGGAGATGAAGTCAACATTGCTTCAGACATTGTCTTAGTCCAGTGTTCATCATCTTCCAACAAACCAAGTTTTTGACAGGCTTCCCTGAAGGTGTTACATACTCGACCATCTACAGTTTTAAGCATTGCATAAGAATTTGGTCCTTTGATTGTATGAAGCAGCATTCTTAGGAAAAAGCATTCTGAATTGTTAGGGTGGACAGTGTAGACACGCCCTAAAGCCTCACTTGCAACTGCATCACTACCAAAAACAGGAGTCCCTTTTTTCCTTCTAACGAAAACTTTCCTTCCACTGTCCCAGGTATAGTAGCGAGGAACTTCTGGGTATAGCAAAGTTCTTGCAAATGGGTCTTGTTTACATAACTGAAAGAAGGCTGTCAAGGTTGTCCTGGGTGGTTCAGAAGCAACTGCTTGAGCATTTTCTCTCGTGAAGTACGGCCTCTTTGGCCGTTCTCTAAGTGCACACTCAGATGAACGACTGTCGGATGCCTCTCGTGAATTGGAAAACTTAATACTCGCCAAACTGCCTCGTTGCTACTAATGTATCGTCCCAACTGATAATTTGATACCTCATCATCCTCCTTAGCCTTCTTTAAACTAAAAACAGCCATATCACTGCCCTTGTGGATGTATTTGCATATGTATTTTATAGACTTTACAGACTTACAGTATTCGACATTTATATGAGCATGGAACATTTTAGAAAGCGGAGGCGAGTATGGTACAACCCATTTATTATCAATCTCGATTTCTTTGCCCCGAAAATTTATTTTTGCTGTGCATCCACCATCTTCTGGGCTTCTTCTCCTATACTTTGGGTAGCCATCATCCCCAGTCTGCGTCTCCTTAATCAGTTGTCTAGGATATTTCTTACTGCATCTCCCGTCTTTCATGCAAGGTGAATTCATATTAAAATTTCCACACGGGCCATGTATCATGTTTTTTTTCACTATGTCCGATAGTACTGGGTCCACTTCTGGGTTTGGAAACTCCGCAGAAATAACTTCGTCAATTTGGGTGGAATGCATTTTTTCTTTCAGCCAGATTAAGTTATGAGAGTGCGGAAGGCCTCTTTTTTGCCATTCTATTGAATACATCTGGCTTCACCAAATACATTCATCTTAGTCAAACATTGATAAACTTTTGTTGCTTCTGTCGAAAAACTCGGGCTAATAAGTCATGACGATCAGTAGATGTCTGCCCATGGCTTAGCTTTTCTTTTATTTCTGGCCAAGCGGGATTACATGTGAATGTAATGAACAGGTCAGGACGTCCGTATGATCTGACGTAGGTCATAGCATCTTGAGCGTATTCATGCATTTGCCTTGGACTCCCTGTAAAGGTGGAGGGCAAAATTACCATTTTTCCAATGTCGTCGACATTCTTCTCAGTTGCAACAGCATCTTTTAAATGAATGTATTCTTCGCTTCGAAGTTTATTTTGATTGAGTCTTATATAAAGAAGACGCTCAGCTTCAATTTTAGCGTAAACATCAACGATAACTGATGAAATAACTGTCGAGTGTTTAAAATGTGATTTAAATGAGTTATTTCGAATCATAATTCTATATGCGTAAAAGTTCATCATCGACACTTTCTTGGTACTTGTGGACTCCGAGTTGGGAATACACTGCATGACATCGAAATGATATCAGTCTTCGATCTGCCAAAATATAATGGGATATTGGAGGGCATCATAAGAGCGGTTTGTCTCTGCAATTCGTTGTAGCGAGCCACCTCGTTTTTGAATGACTATGTCCCTTCTGTCACAGTCAGTGCCTGCTATGATGATTGCCACCTCATTTATTTGGGGATTGTTGAAGCGTCGCTCGTGTTCGCCGACTGGTCTTTTATCGGCACGGATGACTACTTTACACTCATCTGAAGGCATATCTTCTAAAGCTGTCTTAAACGTCTTTATAAGCTGGTTGCTTTCATGAAACATTCGTTGAAGATGCAAAACAATATCTCGTCTCACTCCTGATATGTTTTCACATCGTTGATTCACTTCCTTTTCTTCATCACCAATGAAATACGTTTGTAGAAACTTAGCATTTTCACTTGGAAGAGGGAGGAGAGAGCCCGCTTTGTGGTATATTTGACCTTGAATGTTGTTTGAAACCCGCTTCGCCCAACAATGGATGAGGCTCCGAATGAAGTCATCTGAAAACATGAGTTGTACCTCCTTATATTCTTGAGAAAGTGTTTAGACTCTGAAGTAGTCCCAGGCATGTAAGAGAATAACGGCTCTGGTGGCGTTCCTAGAGCTTCTAGACGGACTTTCCCGCTGCAGCAGCACATACCCAGAGGTTCGCATTTATATTTCTTGGCAGAACAGTACTTACATATTTGATTCATTCCTCCAATCATAACGTTTTCATGTTTGCTGTAGTCTTTCATAGGATCGTAATGAAAACCCTCGAAAGATAATTTTGAATGGCTTTGAATTACCCGCGATTTGATAGATTGAATCCGCTTTAATTGAAGACGATGTTGTCGTTGACTTTCAGATTCAGTTGTTCGCAACGTGCTGGCCTGCTTCCGCATTTTTTGTAGTCGATGCTCTCTTTGATCCACAGATTCAGTGATCCGCGATGTACTGGCCTTCTCCCGCATTATTTGTAGACGACGATCTCGTTGATCCTCAGATTCATTGGCTCGCGATGTTTTGTCATGGTCCTTCATTGCCTGAAGCCTCTGCTGCCGTTGAGCATTTGTTTCATTTGCTCGCAATAGCTTTATTTTCTTTGCTTTTGTTGGCATTTGCCCGATTGACTTACGCTTTCGTTTAGGCATCGTTAAAATGCTACTCCGAATTTCGTCTTACTCAAAGTTAAATATTTGCAATTAAAATATTACATATCTATTACTTCGTAGAAGAAGCGGGTAAGGATGATAGAAGATATTAACGGCAGTAATATTTTAATCTAACTAAGCTTTAGGATTCTTTTAGAATACAATTAAAAACATTGCCAAACGATATTTGAAAAAATAAAACAGAAATACCAAACGATAAAGGTAGAGTAGTTGAAAGTCGCAGCGTTGCCTAGCAACGTAATAGCTATAAATTTCCGTTCTTTCGAAATCGTCTGCATGCAATTAATAATTTTTTAAATTTTTAAAAATTAATAAAAATTGAAAGAAAAATGTCAGATATAAAATTGGTATCATTGTAAAGGTAAAATGTTGAACTTTAAGATGGTATTAAAATAATGTTTGACGGATAATTTGCCATAAAGTTACTGCGGAAAAACAGTTTCGGTTAATTTCTAATTAACTTATTGTTTAATTAGCATTTGCACTTTGAAAAGTTGGCAGTACATTTCCCTTAAAGTTTGTTTGAAATCAGTACCGTTGTTTAGGAGGTGATGTGGAACATATATACAAACATACATACATACCCACAATGACTTTTATTTATATTAAGAGGGGAAAAATATGGTTTTTCCAAATGTACGCCTTCCCCTTTAAGTGCCTGGCCCTGAGCCTGGCAAATGCTAATTTTAAAGGGAATTGTTACAATTCGAACTTGGATGGTAAATCCTTCGGTATTGTCGGAATGCGTGAAATTAAAATGCTTTCTCGTTTTTAAATACTCTCACGACGTTTGGACCTAGGTGTGCAATTTGTAACCGTGCGCAGTCTTGGTACATCGAGGTTACGTATCAATAGTACTGGCACACCGACTTTTAATCTCAGCTTGTCGGAAGATACCCCTGACAATTCTAAGAAGTTGAAGAACTCTACAGAATATTATGTTACTTGTTATTGCCCATTAGATATTCCGTATTCTATCTACAGGTAGATATTCTGTATCTCCGTTACTGTAAATTACATCATTGTACTCAATGGTATCATCAGGCCCTTATAATCTGTAGAATATATCATCCATCATGCTATATGTCACCCACTTCTACCATTCAAATGAATACATAAAACAAAATGTATCTTCGCATATTTTCCTTTAGTTATAATTAACATTATTATTTGTTTATAAATTTTAATCTAAAAACTTTTGCAGCTGTATCATATCTATCAACAGATTTCTGTCCCGGCGTCAATTTATCGACTGCTTCTGGAATAAAATCTGATATGGAAAAGATACAAATTTAAATAACTAAATTAAATAGATTGCAAACTATAAAAATGAAAATCAAGCGTCGAGTTTAGTAATTTCATTTATTATTCCATAAATAAATTGTTTATTTTCTCAGAAAGATCACATAATCGCGGTTTGCTTTATGATCACGTGATGTTTGACATTAAAAATAAGTTATTCCACGCGTAGTTTGGCCGTGAAAGCGTAACAAACAGACAGATATACTTTCGCATTTAATATATTATTAAGGGTTAAGGATTTATTATTTTTTAAGAAACGCAGGTAAAAATGGCAGGTAATATGAACTGCGGTGATTTTTTAATCTAATGAAATAAGCTTTAGAATTCTTCAAGAACCAATGAAAACATTGTCAAACAATATTTTAAAAAAAATAACAGAAAAAATAATGGCAAAGTAATTACACCGTTGCCTAGCAACTCATCAGTATCAACTCTATGTAGTATCATTAAATTTGATTTATTTTAAAATCGTCTGCGTGTAAACCTTTTATTAAATTTTGAAAAATTAATACAACTTGAAGGACAAATGTCACAGATATAAAATTGATATCATTAGAAAGGTAAAATTTTGAACTTTAAGATGGTATAAAAATCATTTTGGGGGGATAATTTGCTCCGAACTTACAGCTGAAAAACGGTTTCGGTTACTTTTTAATTAACTGACTGTTTAATTAACCTTTGAGCTTTAAAAAGTTGACAGTAATCTTCCCCTGGTCTTAATTAATAAGTGTGCAAAGTTTGGTTGAAATCAGTGACGTGGTTTAGGAGGAGATGTGGAACATACAAACATACATACCCACAATGACTTTTATTTATATTAAGATTATATACGCAAGATAGCAAAAACGTCTCAAATTTAGAGAAAGCACTAAGTCCAGGCTTTTATTGACGTTAAATTAATTTTCTATAATCATATTAGTAAAACCATTAATTAAAAAAAAAACTCTTTTTCATATAAGGATTATGTTTGAATGGTTTTAAAAGCAATTCCCGTTTTAATAAATCTAAGAGATTATTCTGTGCATTCCTTTCAATCGAGAATGATAATTATAAGTTAAAATATGCAATGGTTCAACTTGCTTGAGCGATTATTTTAAAAGAATTTAATTTTTTAGCAATTAAATTGTAACATTCTTGAACGTAAAAAAAATAATAAACGAAATATTTTCTTTCTGTCCTATGCGGCCAATGGGATAGTTTCCTTATAGTTTAATAATTACTTTTCAAAATCTTATTCATTTTCATCCAGATCTTTCCTTTTTTTGCTGCAATCTTATTTTAAAAGAAATAATAATATTAAGCAGTTTAGGTTAGAAATTTTTTGTTTTCTGAAAGAGGAAAAAAAGCCGCAAATTGAGTTTTTTTAAATAAAAAATTTATTAGAATAGAATTTTACATGTATGCTGTTTCTGAAAAATGCCAAATTTATCTATTTTTCTCAAAGATACAAGCAGACCATAAAAGCATATTTTTATAATTCTTATCAGATATAGAATTAAATTATTTTTTAATTACTTTTGCATTTCTTAAGAAAATGATAATTTTGCTAATTTTTAGCATAAACACAGCTGTAGCAATTTGTTTTTCGTTTATGTGATATAATTTTTCTAAATATATGCTTTATAATTAGTAAAATGTGTCATAATTGCTAATGAATAATACATGGAAAATTAATGAATACTGCATGACCAAAGTGAAGAATAGACTTCATAGTCTCATCTTCAAATAATTTTCTCTTTTTAAAATAGTTGAATGTAAGGATCTAAATCCTTAATTAAGTGGCAAAATATTAAATGTATTTCTTATATATGTTACCTTGCTCAATGACTCCATAAATGAGTAGGCTGCTATGGGTAACAAAACACTTTAATAAAAACACAACGTAAAAAACATTTGAACAAAATCAGCGCTTCCGATGACGTAATTCTAATGAAGCATTTTCCGGATCATTCCACGTAGGCGAGTGATTCTAACTAATTGAAATTAGACACATCTCCAATCTGCTTGAAACTGCACGATGAAAAATTTTAGCAGTGGCAGGGAACTAGGAATTGCACACTGGTACATCGCGACTGAAGCCGACGCCGCCAATTTAAAACAAAAACTGGAAATGAATTGCTATTACAGCCTGGTTCGAAGGAGCTTAAATACCCGATTCGAAGACATCACTTAACTTTAATTCTCGTTGAAGGAAACGCCCTCTCACGGTCGCCACATATATATGCGACAAATTTCAATTCAAAGACTAAGATTTTATTTGTATTTTTCAAATTCTTTTCTTTGTTTTTCGTACCATTTGATGCTTTCAGTTTACCAGAAATTAAACAAGTTGCATACCATAAAGTTGGCTGGAATGGATAAACCGGCTGATATCCGAAGCATAGTAATACTTAGTATTGAGAGTATAGCGAGGGTGGTCACTAATATAGCGAGTGTCATTAAGTTCCGATGAGGCGAATAAAAGATTCAAGCACTCACCATAGTGCATCTAAATATCTAACCACCATCACTATTATTTAAACTAGACTACGATGAATACGAAGAAAGTTAACATTTAAATTAAGAAAACAACTTTTATTTTTGTCAAACATAATTTAAATAAAACGATTACAAAACAGAATTAACTTAAAGTAACAAAACTGGTCAACAGTTCGTTGACTGGAAGTTGACAGGTGCAGAACGAGAAAGCGAGACTTCTGTCCTTGCTTCTTATATATATGTAGTTAGTCATTTCGGCGCAAGCGCAAAAAGCGCGATGCTAGCTGTTGCCACAAGAGTATAAAATAAAACACAAAAATTGCTTTAAGTAGATTCTGTAACATACAGTTTTTAAATACGAAACATTTAACGCGAAAGGCATTAATTTTAAAATCTTTATCAAGGGATATCCTTGTCTAAACTAAGTGAACACTTTTTCTGGGTATTAAAAATTCAATTATTCCGGTTTGCACGCCTTTTTACTTTCCGCATATCTGTCAATATTAGTCTTCCGAAGAATATATAATTTATCACTAGCATATACAGGGTGTCCAACAAAGGACTCCCTCATTTTAAAATTAAATAACTCGGCAACGGAGATCGATAGAAGAACGAAACCAGTGATATGCTTAGTCTGAAAGCCGTAAAAATCTGATACAAAAGTTTCAAAATTAGTT
>BGPR01004655.1:95505-107520 GCA_013235015.1 Araneus ventricosus | reverse complement strand
ACAAGTTACGTATTGCTATATTGAATCGCAACAGCTACAGAAAAGTGGGTATGGCAGTATCCTCATATTGATCACGTGATACTGTACACAAATCCTGTAACATAACGACATGTAATGCAATAAAGGTAAGATAGATTGGCTATCGAATGGAGTGGATATTTTACAGAACCATCTAGTCCTACCCCAGCATCAAGTTGTCCTAGTATCACATTTCAGAGACAAAAGTTATGATTGAAACGGATAGGAATCTATCGTGCTGGAACCATATTTCGTAGTACAGTCACTGCTAGACTGCGAGTCCTGGCAAAAATTTTCGCACACGTATTCAGTGAATTATCAGTCATAAAATTATAATCCATTAATATATGGGATTATAATTTTATCCATGTCAATCCTTGTCCAAACATTTGTTGAAAGTCTTTTTGTAACATGAGGTTTGACAAGAGCATAATTTATAAAAATGTGAGATGAAAATTAGCGCATCAGTAAACTTGCTTCTCATCTTGCGTTAAACCAGGTACCTTTCAAAAGTTCAATAATTATTATTAAAAATATTCATAATATGTACCGAATTTTTATAATAAAAAAAATAAACAAAGATGACTAAATGTGATAGCTATAACAATTTGGACATTCTAATCAAATAGTTCTAAGCCATAGGATTTGTTCAAAAATTGCGCACTAGAGTCTTTAGCATTATTTCAGGTTTCAGTTCTTTAATAATGCTATATTATAAAGTTAGTACAGTAGTCACGACTTGTAGTGATAAAGGATGTAACGATCAATCGGTTGTACTGATTAAAATAGAGGGAACGGAATTTACGTATCTAAACACAGTAGAACTGCCGGGTCTAGTGATCAACAATCGCTGTAGTTATCGGCTCGATTAGATGACGCCACTGAACATGAGGGAAATGACAATGAAGATGGTCCAGAAGAAACTGCCATCATCCGAGGAAACTTGGTAGCTTTCGTACTTTTAAGATCAGTCCTATACCGTGCTGAATATTGATTGAGATTATTCATAAGGACAGTTTGACAATGAATGCATGACGCTTAAAAAAGAAGTTACGCTCGATAACTCTTTTAAGGAAATTTTAAAAATATTTAAATGTGTAGTGAATTTTTTCAATTCTGTGCATTTATCATACTCCTCTTCTAATTAAAACGAATGATTATATACCAACAATGCGTGTGGTCTGTTTCTTCTTCCTGCTTGTATAACTACAGATTTGTTTTATTTTTAAGACATTTTGATCATTGATGTAGATCACCTTGGCTTTAATCAAAGTAGTACTAAACGCGTACTGTACATATTCAATCTAATACGCACTGTATTTTATTAATTAATGGATTGTTTTCATGATATTTCAAAATCATCTATGTTTAGAACCATCAGCGAAAATTAAATGCGATGAATTCTTCTGAATAAAGAACTTCTAGCTTCACAATTAGATTCAAATGAATCTAGAATACCCAATTCGAAATTATGTGTTAGAAAGCAAAACCTTCACAGTAGTGGTTGAAAACTCATTTTTTTCTTGTTATATACCACGGAAAAGGTAATTAATGCGAAATAAAACGAGGAAAAAAATTAAGGCAATTGATTGATATCTTCCGTTCGCAAAAGTCCTTTGAAAATCGTAAAAAAGCCACAAAATTCAACTATATTTCATTTTTTAAATTTTAAATTTCCCATCCTTTATTATAGCACATGTTAAGTCTCATCTTTCACAACTAAAAGATTTTATCAACTCACGGTCGGCATTCTGCTCCAAAGCGATCAAAGTAATTGAGAATCTTCAATATGCTATTTTACTTTTAATCCTCAACAAACATTGTCGACCAATTTCAACATTGGCTGATACACAGAAAGATTATTTAGTAAAAAATATATAATTTTTATTTATTTGCTTCATTTATTGTAACGCACTGCAAAAACTAAGCTTCAAAATTGCCTATATCATTTATTACTTCAGAACGAATGAAAATTGCAGAAGTAGCAAAAAAATAACAGACCTTTAAGAAGATACTCAACAATTGAAATATCTTTATGGTCTTGAATTTAATGGTGTTTTCCTCTTTCTTCTCAACAGATGACACTTGAAAGCCTGACTTATGGAAATTTGACATTTCGAGATAACGTCGTTTCATGTGTTGTACAAACTTTCAACATGCTTCTGATCAGTGGTACTCTTTGGATTTTAAGGCTCTGTGCACAAATATAATGTGGATCCTACGTAAATAGTTTCCTGTAGTTTAATGAATGGGACCTTCAAAGAAGATTCAGGATATCAATACCTGAATCCACCTCACATAGTAACTTTACTTATAAGTTAGGTAATAAAACTAGCATATAGCCTTTCCTAAACGTGATCGATTAACTGAAATTCCTCACACAAGTTCTATGCTACCTACTAAGCAAAAGCAGGTCGAATACTAAGGATAAAAAAGAACTCTTATATATGTCAGATGAATGTTGCCCTGTAAAAAATTCCTAAAATATCAGCATACAAGAAAATATGTTTCCTTGAATATCAAAGTCAGTGGGCTTCGAAACGCATACTGCTTTCAAACATTAAAAACATGAGCTTATGAAATCCAAGTTCGACAGTAGAAATAATACTTTCATTCTTTCTGGAAGGATCTTTCTTTTACACAAAGCATTTCTTTAGTTAAATCAGAAAAAACTTTGTATTTTATAAAATCTCTGACTTTTTTTTTTTTTTGAAAAAGAAAATGTGTTTTTTTTGTGTATGGATATGAATTTAAAAATAAGTTTTGTTTTATTATTTTAAATATTGTACAGGAACTTTGAATTCGATAAAATTGTCCTAAAAATCAGAGTTCTCACAGTTATATCGACATTTTATTGTAAATACCTTTATTTTTATCAATTGAAATAAATTCACAACAAACGAAATTTAGTTAATTTTAGATCAAATTTCATTAAAAATATTCATACTTGATTTTTTTTTTCCTCTAGAGATATAGGATAGGCTTATAGGTTATATGTTTGACACAATTAAAAGTTAGAAAGACATGAGCATTTTATATTAGCAGGAACATTGAACACCTGAAACTCAGTTATATTTACAAGTGTCTTTTTTCAACCTCGATGGACCCTTAAAAAGAGACAACAATAGGGGACATAATGAATTTATTAACAAACTTATATGTACAATCAGGTACTTTGCGACATAATCGTCGTGAAGATTTCAGGCAATTATTATAGTGGTAGAGCCAGATTTCATCCCTTCTAAGAACGTTACCATCGATGTGAAATGGCTAACATCGCTTTGAAGTCTCTTCCTTTTTCTGGAAGCTTGGCGTCCCATCCAGTTCTTCAACTCATGATGAAAATCACTGTAGCTAGTCGGGCTGTAAGCGTGATGTGATCAGATCCATTCCATTTAAATTGCTCCGGAAGCGGCAGGAACTCGTGAACAAGACCTCGTTGCGGCAATTGCGCGCCTTGTCGCTCTTCATCGTGAACGGTTCGCCGATCTTTAAATTTTCACACCGTTCATGCACACACATCACTCATTAAGTTTTCATCGTATACCGTCTCATTCATCGATGAATTCTGATGCAATATTTCCCTCTCTAAGAAAACAAATAACATTACGCAACTCGCACTTGGCGGATATAATCCTCTAGCATCTGTTTCATGCTCAACAGCTCAGATGAAAATCACGAGCTGACGTCGGCAGTAGCAGATGTTATAGTTAGATACATGCGCAATCACCACGCGCATCCCAAATCCTGCCAACTTCTCGTCTGTTTTACGGTTTAATCAGGGGACGAATAAAACGAGCTTCGTACTTAAAACGTTTTAGATTATGTGTATGGAATTTTATTGCGATTAAATAAGAAGAATGGACATAAGAACCTGAGAGGAAATTACATTGCAAATTAGGATTTTCCTTTAAATTGTTATTACTTCGTTCATATTTTGCCTCCTATTAGAAATATAGAGACAACTATTAAAATGCATTTTTGAAGCTTTGAATCTGTGTTTCAGTTAACATCATACAAGTAACAATTAGAGAAAAATTTGGATCCACGGCAAACGTAAGTACGAGAATTATTAAACAGATTATGATAAAACATCAGACCATTATAATTCTTAAATCTTATGAAATTCATTATTCTCAAATTTCTACAATTATAAAGGTTATCTTTGAAAAATATAATAAGAAATGAATAAAACATTTAAGAGCTGACAATAATATTACATTAACTTTATACATGCCTTAATGCTTCATAACTCAATCAAATTATGCAAACCAGATATTGTCAGTTTTGGAGGATTCATATCTGCTTATATTACTTAAATTATTTTTCTATATTTTTTTCAGGTGTGATAATGGCAGATTAAAGAACATTTATAAAACTAATAAGTGCTGGGCATTAACTAAAACAATATGAACTATTCTGATGACTAAAAAGTTTCTGTAAATTGTATTAATTGGTTTTGATATGAAAAATTGTAGGTTTTCTACTAATTAGTTATAATAGTAATCAAAGATTTTATGTATTCCATTGGATGTCCTGTATGACGGAAACAAAACACGTACTATTTTCATTTTAGTTTTTATTATTCGAATACTTTTCGAAAAAAAAATCAAATCATTTTGCGGTACAAGGAAGCAATACAAAATGAAATTATAAGCACAGGAAATCCCTAACCCAGGCTTAAAAGTATTACCAATAATGAAATATATAGTGATGGACATTAGGAACAACTCACGCAATAAATCCAAATCCTCTCCTTTGTATTTTTCACAAACTTCATTCCAAAAATAGAAGCAATTCCGGAAAACCATATCTCAAAAGAAGAAATAAAAAATAAATGTTTGTATTCTATACTTAAATTAACGAACTACCTGTGCTGCGAACAACACGCACGTTGCCGAAGAATCCAGTTAGAAATCATTTTGAGAGCACGACAAAGGAGGCCTGATGTTGAGAGGCCCATTTCTCCAAGCTATTTCGTGATCCTAAACGCTTTTGCCCGCCCTGGGCACATAAATCATCGAAGAAGCGAATGGAGGGACTCTAAGTTGAGTGTCGACGCTAAAATCACGCGATTCCTGAGAAAATTCACAAAGCAGTGTGTAGCCAATGATGTTTTAAATGAGGGGTTTCGTTAAGGTTGCCTATAATTTATTTCCATTTTTCTCTACGCAAAGCGCCGTTATATGGAGCGCAACTTACTTTGCTATTGCATATTAAACACTGAAAATCTTAGAGTTTTCTTTTAAAGAATTCATTTTAATGTGGGTAGTAGAAAGAAAAATTTAAACGATATAAGATAATATTAGGGGAAATTGTCATTTCAATTTTTAATGGGTAAAAATAAGATATGGAAAAAAGTGAAGTTTTCTTAGAATAAGATATGTACCAATTTGTGTGATTTTTTTCATTTGAGCAATGTTTTAAGCAACGCACAGTTTCAAATGCAGACACGTCTATAAGGAAAAAGTGAGTGGTGGTTTGGGAGTAAATTTCCTTTTTTAATTGAACTATCATAAAGCAAAAATAAGATCAGGAGTGCGAATACGATATTTATATCAAATGTGGGGATATACCAGAAAATATAAAATGTAATCATAATCCATTTTCATTTACTCTTCATTTCTTCAAACTCTTCTGTTAGGACCTTGTTCGTAACTATCCCCTACGCTTTCATACTTCTATTTGTATATTTAGCTTCTTCTCTAGTTGTTTTCATTTATGTATATATTTTTTTAAGTTTTAAAAAGAAATAAAATTTAGCTACACGCATCTATACATCGTTAATATAAATCTTATAAACATCTGAATAGAATTTAATACTAATGAATTCATTCCGTTTTTTAAGATATTTTCAGATTGATATGCTTTATTAAATACCATGAAGCTTTCTTTTGAATGAGTATAATGATATGTGTATTTTATCTGCAATTTGTCAAATATTTACATCTCGGTTAGAATTATTATAATTTATTAAGTTACATTTTTTGTTTTTCCACAAAATGCCATTGACTAAAAATAAATCTGCTATAACTCTTATGTTTGATGTGGAAGTTTCAGCAGCAGAAACTTTATTCTTCATTAGACTTCAGTTCAAAATCATAATTTTTACTCAAGTTTTAAACATAAGACATAGCAAAAAAAAAATCGAATATACCTTTCAAATTTCCTGTTTATTATTTTTCTTTATATATTAGAAAATGCTAGTTTTTCTTTTCATTGTTCTGTACTAGGATAAGTTTTGTATGACGATTCCGTCTTTTAATAAAAATATCAAATTAAAAACTCCTTATTACCTACATTTTGTTTAAAGAAAAAAGCCTGCGTTACACCCAAAAGTCAAAAGAATAAGTTATACATCTTCTGTAATGTACTCTTATTTTACAGGATTGTTATGATTAACCATTTAAGCAAATAACCCGAGTTAACTAGTCCTAAGTACCGTAGGCACGCAAATGACCACAAAAGGGGGGGTTGAAACCCTTTTGTTCAAAACCTGACAAAATATTTCACGGCAGGCTCTCTGAAATTTCTATGTTTAATCAAATATAAAACTATTTTAATTAGTTGTATTGTAACGAGAAAATGGTAATATTTGCTAAAACATATTACAAATACTTATAATTGCTGTTTTACTATACGCTTATTGAAAGCATATTGGGTAGCCTAATTGCGTAATAACTGTGATGTTGCAAATTATAACTCCAAAATCTCTTAAAAAAAAGAGAAAACCCTTCTCTTTCAGCGTGACAATTCCGTTAAACATAGGAATCTGAAAGCCTGACGGTTGGAGGGTTAAGCGGTTAACCCATATCGTCCTAGAAATAGGACAGCACATATAACATGTGTTTGTGCAAATTCATTTTAATATATTAATTCGAATCAAAAACGAAGATTAATTATTCAACAGTCATTTAAATATGCATTTGTTTTTATCACAATTTTAAATAAATGTTGGTTATTTTTTATTAAATTTTAAAATGACGATTTTTGCAGAATATTTCTTTTTAATTTTCAACAAGAACGTTTTTTTAAAGTTTTAAGCTCCAAGAAAAAGCATATATATAAATTTATTAATTTAATATTCCATATTTTTATACCATTAAAAAAGCACTGTCAAAAATTGCCTAGAAAGTCATTTTTTCTTGTATTTTTGACTGTCCTAAAAATAGGACGATGGTACAATCCATTACTTCCTAACATCCATCACTTATTAATGGAGGTTGTCCTTTCTTTCTCTGTTACATTCCAAACATTGCTACCCTACAACTAACGCAGGCACCAAAGAGTCTGTCTGAGAACTGCATATCATGTGCCAGACAAATGGGGGGAGTAAACAAACAGCAGCTCTTGAAGTCAGTTTGTATTTCGAGATTCATAGTAGCATACCTAGATTTTCTCGTTTTCCTTTGCTTGAATTTTGTTTCCTTTTGAACATTTTGATGCTAATTTTTCACATGACAGAAAACAAGTAAAGGTACCTTACACTCTGCAATAAGCATGAAAACGTTGACCTGTTTGATAATCATGTAGCAGCTTACTTTACTTCAATTCAAGAGGAAAAAATGGTACTGATCTTAATTTATTAATGCGTTTGAAACAGTATTTGTTGATTCACAGATGCTCAATCTGCCATCTGTTTGATTTTGGAACACAAACAACAGTTGCCTATTTGTGACATTCTATTCCAAGGGAACTATCTTGATGAAAACTAATTGTTCAATACCGTTACGAAATGGTCTTGTGTGCGTGCTGTGAAAACAGTCCAACAAGCTGGTATCGGAGGAACAACGCTTTATTCACGAGTACTCCGGAAAACACGAACACAGGTCACAGGAAAAACACAGCACTTGCAAGCACAAACATACAGCAAATTGCAGATAAGAACAGCAATAGCACGAACAAAAAGCGCTCGGCGACTCATAGCTGATCAACTCGCATTGCCAACAAGACTCCAAACAGATTCTTCTAAATCCGAAGACGTTCAAAGACGATCAACACACACTCACACTGTTATCCGAGCACAGTCTATTTATAGTCACCCCGACAGGCCTTGGCATCACATGTATCATCTAGTAAATTCTATATATGTTAGCCCCAAATAGAGATATCAAGAAAATTCCGGTACTTTTGAGATCCCACATTTCGACACCAAACTGGGCTCCAACCTTTTCGCCAAGGTCAGGATCGATGGCTCCAATACCCGGAATTCTCATTCCCTGTAGAACTCTCTTCCCAACCATAAGACTAACATTCATGGGAAGCGACATTCCATGTTCGTAACAATCCGTTAATGAAGATTTCCTAAAATTTCAAGATAAATATGTTATTGTAAGAAATCTAGAAAGCCGACGAAGAAGATGCCAGCTAAAATTCTGTGCAATAAAACCAACAAATACCTGTAAAAATAAGGAAACATTTGCTACGTTCAGGATGGTTTCTCCTATTTCATATAAATAAAAAAGAATAGCAGTTAATTTCAACAATGTCCTATTTTTAGGATACCATGTTTGCGTTTAGACTACTAAAAGTTTTGTTAGTTTTTTTTAAAATTTTATGTGTATACATAGGCTTAGAGACACACGTATTATTATTAGAGACACGTAGATTCCTTATAGGAAATCCACCTATTACAATGGTTCTCATAACACGACTTCCGGAAAATTTCTGCAGATCTTCACCGATCATGACCCCTAGAACTGAAAACTTCGTTAAAAAATTTGTATATATATATATATGTGTGTGTGTGTGTGTATAACGCTTTTTCCCATGTTATTTTGTGAACACGATAACTGAAGTAATTTTGATTTAATTTTAACCAGCGTTGGATATGTTGTAAGGATAGCGAAAATCTCGGTCGAGTTCGTAGATGGGCTATCCAGCTCGAAGGGGGTGGAAATGGTGGGGGGAGGAAATTTTCATTTTCCCATAAATAATTTACAATTGAAAATAGAAAGAAAATTTAAATTAGACGAATTATTGCCTTATCATAACGAACAATTATTGAATTTAAACGTTTTCGATAGCTGCGATTGCTTAGAAGTTATGACCTGAAAAGTGATTTTCCCTCCCTTCCCTCATCTCCCCCAATTTAAAATATCTTTCAACTCAGGCATGTTACCCTTGTTGGAAAGCTCTCGTCATTTGTAATCTCTTCCACTCTCTTTCATTCTTCTAGCTCTGATCCTTAGGAAAATAGAGGGCGAAATATTATTTTCCTTATATATCCGGACTTTTCATTTTCCCATAATTCCCTAACGGAGGAAGATAGAAAGAAAATGCCAATTACGCGAATTATTGCCTTATCACAACAAACAACTTTTGTATTGAAACTTTCTTGATAGCTACAATTGCTTAGAAGTTATGAGCTAAAAATCAATTTTCAATCCCCTCCCCCAAGTTATCATTTCCCCATATCTCTGTTACGTCTCGAGATAGAAAAAAAATTCAATTAGGCAAATTATCATCTTATCATAACGGACAACTTTTTTATTAAAAGTTTCTTGTCTGCTAGAATTGCTTAGAAGTTATGAGCTGAAAAGCGATATTCCCCCCCCCTCCAATTTATGATTTTCCCATAGCTCTGTTACGATTGAAGATAGAAAGAACATTTCAATTAGGGGAATTATCACCTTATCATAAAAAACTACTTTTATATTGAAAGTTTTTTGACACTAAGAATTACTTAGAAGTTATGAGCTCCCATTAGCCGCATTCACTTCCAATTTTTATACGTTTAACAAGTTGATATACCTGGCTTTGCTCCGGATTAAAATGTTTTTATGTTTAATATTTTTAATGTAAAATTACTATTGTATATATATTATAATACACCAATTCATTTTCTGATCTGAAACGTTTTTAATCAAAATGAGAATATTAATTGAAACAAACGATTTTTAAAAACAGCCGTTTTCTCCATAAATTATTATTTGTTATACAGGTACTTTAAATTTTGTTAACAATTATCAAAGTAAAAGAAAAGCTTGAATGAATATTTTCAAGCAATTCAATTATCTAGTTAATTATTCATTAATTTAAAGAATGAAAATAAATCAATCATTACTTGGTCCTATATAAATTGTTAATAGTATACTTTTAAAATTTTCTTTTAGCATTCGCCCAGAATTCTGTGAATGTATTCTGGCAACTATATATATTCGTATTATTCTTGTTCTTCAACAGTAAAGAATATTGTTACGAATTCTGTATAAAATTAATTTTGAAAGAATATTAAAATGAGAGAATAAATTTATGGAAATGAAAGATATCGCGATAAAACGCCTTGCTTAATTTTTAATTAAGTGAAATTTTAAGCAACTTTTAGGCTTTGAAAAGATGAAGGTGACATTTCTCTTTTATTAAGTAAAAAGTGGGCAAAGTATGGTTGAAATCAGTCCAGTCGTTTAGTAGGAGATGTAGAACATACATACATAGCCACAATGACTTTTATATGAATTAAGATAATTATTAGATAAATATAAGATTAAGATTGCTGGCAAATAGTATGAACCATAAAAAAAGGTTTTAGTGAAGATTTTGTCACAATTAATTATTTAATTTAAATTAAGTAAATAGTTAATTTGATAATTAGTTAATTTGACAGATTACTTTAATTTGATATTTAACGAAACATGGCGGGACCAAGATAATTCAATATATAATAGCCAAAAACGATAGATATTTAAATAAGAGTTCCCTTTATCCTTTTTGATATTGAAAAATATCTCATTAACTTTAAAATTGTTTTGGGGTTTTCTGCCTGAGTATTTGCTTTTAACTGTCGATGGAGATTTAAATTTCCTGTTCAAAATGGCTGCAATGATATTCTATGCTTTAAACACACGTGTTAAATTTGGAACTCACAATGTTTAATAATTTTTATTCTCATATATGTTAAGAATTTAGTGACTATTATCTCTGTAACCAGGGAGTTCTCTTGCCCATTAGTATTATTTAAATGTTTCGTGTCATGTGATTTTACCATATTACAAAGTAATGTTCGCACAAATATCTGGTCACCTAGATTAAATAAATTAATTTTTAAATCTAGAGTCTTTCTTCAATCGTATCAAGAGTGATTTTCTTGTTGCTGTTTCAGATAGGCTGGCTTAAGGTTTTTTAGGAGATATTTGCACTTTTGAGATGTTTATGTCTTTATGATTCCTACCTGTTGAATGATTATGTATTGAGATATAAAAAAAATTGCCCAATGTACTAACCGATAAATACTGACGTTTTGGAATGAAAAATGGAATGATAAAACCTTGATATAGTAGAAAATTAAATGTCATGCAAACAGAATCACAGCGTAAATATTGCAATGTATAGAAACAATAAAGTCATTGGCTATGTCTGTAGTGATCAATATGTAATATTTCACTACTTTTGTAACATTAATGTAAAGGAATCTACCTTCGCCTTCAAGCTTGCCGAAAAGGGATTTTTTTTTAATACTGAATCAAAATTAAATACATTTTTTTAATTGAACTAAAAACGCTTTCGAAATGCACTTCTGAACAGAAAGTATTTTTTTCGTTCAAAATAGAGTTTTTAAGCAAGTTTTTTTTTTCTTTTTCAAATTTTCCCTAGAATGTAGTATAAATAATGCGCTCTATAAACACCGGAAAAATCTGCGAAAGCGGCTAAATGAATTTAAAAAGTCTTTAAGTTCAGAATTGAATGTCAGTAGAATTTTCAGTTAAACTAAAAACGAAAACAAAACCCTAAAATAAACTATTAAAATTGGCTTCTGTATTAAAAGACTCTGCAAAGTTACCTTAAACAATGGCGTAGGTCGAACTGTAGACGAAATTTTATTTTTTTTTCCTTTATTTCTGTCTTCAGAAAGCTCTACTCCCATTACATACTTGTGAAATTTTGTTTGATTTGGAGCTATAAAACCAGCTCTGGAACCTTTTGAATAGGCGATCTTTAGTTATAACAACACTGTATATGTATATGTATATGTATATGTATATGTATATGTATATGTAT
>BGPR01004655.1:0-91486 GCA_013235015.1 Araneus ventricosus | reverse complement strand
CAATTCCTTTACTGATTGAAATAATTGTCTATTTTTTGCTTCATCTTAACTCTGGAATTCTAGATCTTGTATTAGAACTTTAATTAGGTATTTTCAAAAGGACAATATTACAATTGGTACCCTGATCATTGTCAAAGAAGAAAATGTTTCTCTCAATTTTTGGTTGTTAAGACGAATAGTTAAGGTATTTTATGATAAAGATCAAGTAATTCGTGTTTGCTTTGTTAAAACGACAAAAGGAACTTTCTAACAACCAGTAACTAATGGCTATTTTGCCAATTGATAATTTTTTTAAAAAATTGTTTATTTTTATACATCTAATCTGCATAATTATAGTTGTTTTTCTTGATCTTATATGTATTGTCATATTCCTTATTCATAATTTTTGCTAAATATTTATATTGCACTATATTCATCTTATTGTATTGTAGTAACTGATTGCATAATTGTACTTGTGTGAAACGTCTGTTATCTTTGACAGACCTTGAACGGTGGGGCGGTATGTTCGCGCCAACTATTAGTTTGGCTTCTTTTATTTAACTTATAGTAACCCTTTGACGCCGTCATCTTGCATATCTGTCAGAGTGTCAGAAGTTGTCTGGATTTAATGTGTGGATGTAGATTTAAGCACCGCAGCTGCCCAATGCATTATTACATCATGTATTTCATAATATATTGAACGCATATCTACACTGTGTTAGATTGCAAAAAATGCAACTACATTATTTTTCGGCTTTACCAGTAGCTTTAAATAATTTAATTTTCCGCCACCAAATTTTCTTTACTATCTTGAGGCATCTTTTAAAATTTCAACGGTAATTTTTTTACAGTTTTATTAAATATCTTAATTTATCGTATTTATTTTTCTAGTAATCAACTTAATAATTAATTGCTCTAACTTTTTATGTAATTTCTTTTAATGTTTTAAGGTTTATTAAATTATAAATTACTTTATTTAACGGAAGTATTTGCTCGCCGTTTTGAACCGCAGAGTTTTTTGTATGTAATCCGGTTTTGAGCGTCTCCTGGCTGGAAGTTTTCCTTTGTCTTTTGGTTTGAAGTTTCTGAACTGAACGCTCGCACCCTAGAGGTTTGAGGCCGTTGGAATTTTATTCCTTCGGTTCTCGGCCTCTGAGGCGTGCTGACAGGCTTATAATAAAAATTGTTAGATGATATTGTACAATCTACCAAGGATGGCAAGCAAGAATTTTTTTAAAGCCAATTTTGGGAGGAAAACGATGTGTTGAGTGAACCGACTTTCCTTTATCCTGGACCACACCAGAACGACGGTGGTATGCAGAATATGATAAAAGAAGTAATCCTCTGAATCGACGCCGTTCGCTAAGTGAAAAAATCTACGAATTAATTCATCGAAACAAATTCAAATGGCAGTTAAAAACTGCATCTTCAACAGAAATCCTTTGAAGGAGTGTTGACCGAACTGGTGAATTGAGTGGCAGTAGTACACTGCATTTTAACAAAAATTTCAAAGTGACAGTAGAACACTGCATTTTAGCAAAAATTTCAGATTGTAAGTGGTCAATACATGAGCGTTAACTCAACAAGGTTGCTTTTAAAAGAGTGGCAGAAAAATATGCATTATCACCAATCATCAAATTGTCACACCAAGTTTTATCGAAACCAAATGTACATCGTTAACAATCTCTCGAGGATGATGTTTTTGCACATTTTTTGCAACTACATAACGTAGTTTCAACAGAGTATATTAAATTATTTCTCAATTTTCTTGGCATTTGAAAACCTGCAGTGTTTTGTATTAATGTGTATATTCTATTTCTTTTCTATATGCGTATGGTTGTGTGCATCAGTATAATTTGTTATTTCAATATTCTTAACTTAAGTTGGTAGTAAATAATATTTAAAAATTTGTTAATAAAAAAATTTCAATTAAAAAATTGTTTTCTTTAATCTCTCTATTTTTTATTTCATAACGCAATGTACAACTTTTGTTTCAGCTTCTTCCACCATAGTTTCATTAATTTTTTAGGTGTCTAAAAAGGTAGGTGATTAATTAAGTAGCGTGGATATTGTATTTTATTTGTATTTGAAATATCTTGCACCATAATTACTTTTAGGTCTTAACATATTAAAGATTTAACATTTGAAATCGTAAATATTAAGACACTGAAATGAGTAAACGCATTGGATAATGTGTAACGTGTAACATCACAGTTTCAACATGTCCAAGATTATTATACGTGTTTCGCATCGTATTAGTACATGTACAATTTCGCAGTTCATGCTCAGTTTTATTACTATTGTTCTCAACGCATTTATTTTCTTGCATGAGCAAAACCGACTTCTGCTATCACGCAGCATATATTGAATGTTGCTAGTAAACCTGTAAATATGTAAATAAATTATATATTTTAACTAATAAATACAGTCCGTTCAATTCGTCGAATAAAACGCAAACAGATAAATTATTTTGTATCTAATAAAATAATTTCTCGTTAGTGCCAGAAATATGTCAAAATAGAAGAAAGTACATTTACTTTTATAGGTTTTTAAGAGCTGCAATCTTGAAAAAAATCGCCTAAAGAATTGCTGTTGTAAATTTAAATTAAAAAATTAAAATAGAAGTAAATTTAATTATTCAGCCGCTGAAGACATAAAATTTAATTCAATTACTTTTTAAGTTATCCAATATATAACGATATTTCTTTTTTTCTGGAAGCTTTCAAATGGAAGATTAACAATTATTTAATTTCAATTTCCCAAAAGCGTTTGCTTCGATTTTTTTAATGGTTATCAAATTTTTTAACTACGAAAAGCAGTATTTTTTAACTACTATAGCAGCTTTTAAAATAGCATGCATATAAAAAGCATTAAAGATACTAAAGAAATACACGGGATTGTATTCTAAAATATTGCAAATGCATGGATTAAATATGAAGATTAAGGCATTGGTGGTAAAGTAATAAAAGAGAAGCTCATTTGTTTCCTGTGGAAATATCAAGAGTTATAAAAAATATCATTTTTCATTTCTCTTGAATTTTAAAATGTAGAAAGAAATGAACTTTATCCTTTTATCTGGAATAACATTAGTTATCGAGCATGTCGGGATAAGCACATGTAATATGCAAGCAAAATCCAATTAACTACTTATACATCTGTAACAGAAAATGTTAAGACCTTTTTAAGGATTAAATGAACAACTACAAATGTGATAAGCAATCCGCTTATTTCCATAGCATGCATTTTGCTATCAATTTTATTTTTAGTCTTTGGGAACACACTAATAAGGAAGAAAACTGCCCACTTTTATGAAGATAAACTCTTACTTTATTCGTTTCACGACACGTCTTGTGGAAATAAATGTAAAATAAAAGTAGTTGCTGTAAAATTGTGCCGTTTGTCTTAAAGCTTTCATCCTTTAAATTTTCCTCCACTTACTTTTCAGTATAAAAATTTTTTGTTGATTATTTGCATTTTCTTAACTTTATCTATTTAATATATTTCATTTCAACAAAAAATTATTTTATAAAATAAAATAATCATAAAAAATACAATTTGTGGGCTGGTGGTGAAAATATTACGATTATTGAAATCTCATATTAATCTCAATTAAACTCTAAATTGTATAATATTTAAGTATATCACTTAATCACTTGTAATTATGGTAATAAATTGCAAATATAATAATTCCATCAGTAAAGAATTTCTGGAAAATGCTGAGAAACCAGTAAACTTGAATGCGAGCCTTTTTCTTATTGACATTTCATATGCCGTACCAGTCGGATATTTACTTCTGTTTATTGCTGGCACATGTGCTACACCATTAAAATATCACGATTTACCCTCTGAGTCATTATCTAATCACTCTCTATTTATTTTGTAGAATGTATTAATACTTTGCTCCTTGTTTTTTGCACTTATACTTGTCCTATTGTATAATGTACTGTTGATGAACTTTATTACTTGCATTCAAAGATGAGTATAGATCACACCATAGGAGGTAGAAAGAGAATTAACATGTTATATTTACTGCACTCCAAATGAAGAAAAAGTACTTTCTTTAGCCTTTGGCAAAATCCAATTATTATAAGGTGATTTTAGATTTCTTTAGCCTATTATATACATTTGTATACAAGTAGTTAACAGGAAAATGTGATAACTTTAAGATTTGTACATTTGTTCGAATATTTGCCGATAGACTGGATGGTTTTTCTTTCAAATTTGATAATCTTAAGAAGAGTCTTAAACTCACATATTACAGGGAAGATTCGGTGACGAAGGCATTTAGGAGACCGACCAGAAATTGACGAATAAGAAAATGATTTGGAACCCGTCCCGTTTCACAGGAAACTGATAACGATTTGCAACTTTCATCATTGTTTTGTTTGATATGCGCAAAATTTATATGCATTTTCTTAGAAATAGCACAATTATTCTGGATGATATGAAGGTTTTCTAATTAGTCCGCATGTTTTTTGCGTAAAACATGCAGATTATTCAATCAAAATATAAGAATGTTTCTGAATACTCTTCCATATGTTAGAGAATAATTGTATTAAATTTGTAGTAAATACTTTGAATATTAGAGGACATATGTGTATTTGAAGAAAATAATTTTTTACTTCTCGTTTACGAAACATAGCGTAATTTTTCCTTCATAACTTCGAAAGCAGATATATATGGCAACTTTTATAAAAATTCCAATTAAATACCTTTAGTATTCAGAAAGATATCGGCATTGAAGCCAGGTGAACTTCGATTGCAGTATAAGAAAAGATAAATAATGAGGGTTCTTGCAAAAACTGATATTTTTTGAACATGGATAGTAATATAAAATGCTATGAAAAATGCGTAGATTGAATACTCATGTATACTTAAAAATAAAATACATAATTTAAATTGCATTTCGACGATAACTTTTCGAAGATTAAGGTTTAAAATGCATCCGTTTGCGCAAGCACTTTCATTCAGCTGCTCTTAAGTGCAGCCGTAATTTAACTCCTTGCAGTGCCAATATCCATCAGAATCTTAAATGTATTTAACTAGAATTTTTATAAAACTTACCCTATATATATGGCTTTGGAGTTATGAGAGAAAAGTTACGCTACGTTTCGCCCATGTACAGTAAAAAATTATTTTATACAAGTACTCATATTTCTTCTAATATTTAACATGCATACAAAAGATTTTAATACAATATTTTGCTCATATATTGCCATATATTCTGTAAGTTTTGTATAATTTGGTTGAAAACTCGGCTTGATAGAAGCAAACGACACGAGGGAAATTTTTTGATTTTTTAAGAAAACCTTTATATCTTCCCGTATATGCAAGCTCTTTTTACGAAAATATATGTAAATATTGCGAATATCAAACAACATCGTGGGCGAAAGTTTTAAATCATCATCAGCTTTCTGTGATACGGGACGAGTCCTAAATAATTTTCTTATTCATCAAATCCTGGTCAGTCCTCTAAATGCCCTTGTGACCGAATCTTCACTAGAAAATGTGAGTTAAAGCGAATTCTTTACATGGTAAAAGTTCAGAGATAAATTATCCAACCTTTCGGGATGTATTCCAAAGACTGAAGAAATCCAAAAGTAATCTCATTTTTCTCTCACCCACCTGTATATACACTCTTCATAAATTTATTCTTACAATATTATTAATCACAATAAGCCGTTCTAAATCAGAGATGTTAACACACGCAAATTATAACTATTGATTGCTATAATCCATAATTTTGAAACTCCCTCCGTATTTCAAAACCAATTTTTATTCTAAGCAAATATTTTCATCTCTTAAAACTTGGAGAATCGATGAATTAAAAAAATAAATAAATAAAAAATACTTAGATAATTGCATGAAAGAAAATGCTATCACCCTGAAACCAGATTATTCTGTTTTTTTTTTATAATTTGGTACACATCCAAACACAACTTCCTGAGGCATAATGAAAAATATGAGTATAATTTTGCCAAGTAGATAAAGAATACTTACAAGAAAAATGTAGCAACCCATGTCATTTCTAGTGTTATTCTAGCGTTCAATTAGCCTATTACGAAGATAGAATTTTCTTTCAAAATTATTTGTTGTGCTTTTGGCTGTGTATGCACACAGCCCATTGCGTCCAAATATTTCCAGCAGAAACAAGATCATAAATCAAAATTTTCTCTTATGTACCGACGCAACACACCGGTAGAAAAAGTTTTATATCCACGCATAACTGCCTGTAAAAGAAATAACATGCCATTTAGAATTTCACACCTAAACGTACAACAGACGAAAAACCTTGAAGTTGAAAGAAATATCACGGAATTCTATGGCAAGAATGGAGGAAAATCAAAGACTGGATCCTTTTTCGGAGTCACATGTAACAAATACTGTGCATCAATCATTGACTAAGATATATTATCACACTCTCAAGCGCAAGAGAGATAGAAAAAAATCACTGGAACCACACGAGACATTTTGGAAGATTTATCTATGGCAGTTTGTTCAGACTTCAATATATCTCAAAGAAAATGCGTAAAACAGTTAGGAATATTGCAGGAAAAAGGGAAAAACAATGGATGGTCAAAAGTAAGATGCTTTTTGTTCATTTTTAAAATCTTATTTGAAATTTCGCAACAGTTTTTAAAAACATTCTTTAAAATATAATTTAAGAAAACTGTATTACACAAATTACAGCATTTTCCATCTAGCCATCATGTGAAAGCAGAAATTATTATTATTATGTTCTTTACAAATACAGAAAAATAGTTCGGCACGTTTCTTTCTATAATACGAATTGTAAGTATAGTAGAATCTTAACTTTATCGTTCAAAAATGAAATTTTTTAAATATATAAATGTTTTAAATTCAGCAGAGAAGTAATTTTTTTACGTTCCGCAATATAGTCATAAATAGTGCTAATTAGATAAACTAAAAATGTTTTTTTTCCATAATATTTAATCCAGAATTTAATGACAACATCATTCACAAACAGAAAATTGAAGATTTGTGTAAGGATATAAAATTATAATACAATCAAAACTGTAGCATTTGTGTGATAAATGATCCTGGTCTTTAGTCATACGCAATGGCGGCTCGCCATCTGAGACACAAGCAGTGCTTCAAAAGTTTTATAGATCTAAGTTCTAGGCAATTTATGCTGATTATTTTGGTATATAATGATGGTATACTAAAAATTGGTACTTTTTGAGTTTTACTAAAAAACTGGAGTAAAAAAATGTTTATGTTTTTTGGCTATAACTAAAATTCCAACAAAAATTATTGGTGGCAAACCTCAGAATCGTAACCAGCTCCCGAAAAAACAAAAAGAAGCCAAAAATTACAACTCCGCCAGAATTGGAGTAAAAAAACGATTTAACGACTGAACTACTGAGAAAAAGCGAAAAAAATCGAAATGAGGAAGTCGCGCCAAATGAAAGCTGAAAAAATGCAGCTGAAATGAATGCAATTTCAAGCGGAGAAAGGGTTGCTTTTCTTCAGCTTCGCTTTGCTCTTTGAGTTAATATCGGATCCGTAAGAGGGGCAAAGCTTGATACAGCTCTGATCTGTCTCTATCTTAATTCTTGATTGATTTTCCTTCTTCTTTTTACATTTTTTATTACTTTTTCACCATTTTCGTTGCTCACTAAATCCTCAAAGTGGAAAAGTAAGCCAATTAGAGTAAAAACGAAAATACAATCTTTTCAAATAATTTCAGGGGGGACTGCAGCTCTTATGGACGAGCCGCCCCTGCTCATGCCAAACTATAAAGAACAGCACCTAGTTTAACTAATTATACTTACGATATATATTTACGAAATATACTTTCTGACATTTTTAAAATGGAGGTCAAAAGTCTCAAATGAAACAGTACATCTTATAACCTAATTACTTATCACGATTTCTTTCGAAGTTCCTCTGAATTTTTGTATTTTCTAGCCAATGTTCATAGTTTATTTAAGTAAAATTACTGGCCATTTTAGGAACATACGTTTACACGTTAAACTTTGGACAGATAACGGCTAAAACATATAACCCGGCAACATTTCTCTAATATTCCTCATCATACCAGTCGGGATACATTTGTGTCCTTCGAATTTACTTTGCACCTTGACCATATACATGGCATATATCAATGAGCACTAGAAGAGATAAGATAATTCTAGCATGAGTCCCTAAATTTTTGATGATAAAAAGTATCAAGGATTTATAATACCTTCTGCCAATAATTAATCACAATGCCTCGAAATAAGGTTTCAAGGATTTAGCGGATAATTATAGTCATCGAAAATCTTTGAAATTCCCTTTTACGAATATTGCCTGCTTATTATAGATTAAATTATTTCTAAAAAACGAAATTTAAGGACTTTTGTAACAATAAAACTGAATTTTTGATAACATAATGAAATTGCAATACGAATTACGCGCCCCTTTTTATTTATTAATGGAATGTATTCTCCCTATTAGTACAAGATATTCTACGATGTCTCCACGATGTTGCTAAAATATTATGAACGCCGCACAACTTCGCAAAGCTATCCTATGAATATTGTAAGGCATCTTGTGTTAATAGGGTTGATACATTGCAGCTATTTAATATTGTTTTTAATTTGATACAAAAAATAATTTATTGGTTAAACTTCCAGCGGGCGCGCCTGTTTTCTTATTCGGTGTCAAAACTGTCTGAAAGTCGTTGCTATTCCTTCGTGCGACCCCTCTCTTCAGGATTAAATGGGTTTATCCGAGTTTCAAGGTGTTTTTACACTGTTTTATGCTTCTGTCATAAATTTTATGCAGGGCGCCCGCTTGTGTAAATTGAAATTTTTTTCACGTTCTAACATTTCTGTTTGATAATTATAAAACCAGTGCGTATTAGGGCGATTTAATATTTAATTTTACGATATCAAAAATATTGAATATGTAATAAGCCTGCCAATAATCCACCAAGCCGAAGAATTTTTCTTGAAAAACTTCAGTCTTATGAATAAACTCCTCACTACTCCAGCCCAAGATATCTGATCTTCGCCATATGCCTTATCATGTCTTTTAGTTTAAATTATATAACACAACCTGAAAAAGCAACTCAACAGCGACCAGAATTGAGAAGAAGAGCTGGTGGTTTTTGTTTGAAAGAAAGAAAACGATCTTCAAAATCCATGAAATGCAGTTGGTGCAATATATAGTGTACTTGTAAGCGTCACTCTCTAAGAAAAGTTCAATGTTTCATATACAAGGACAGAGATTAGAAACTAAGAAGAAAGCTTAGTTTGCATTATAATTTTTTTATTATATATTGCTTAATACCTTTTTTATAAAATAATATTATTAAATCTCATTACTTTCTCTGATTTCAGTATAATTTTAGATTTTGCAAATAATATTAAAATTAATTTTCACTCTTGATGAAAAGATTTGATTTTCTGACTCGTCTCTTATTAGTATTATAAAATAATTTGAAGTTGCCATAGTAAAAATGAAGAAAATTATTGTGTCGTAAAAAGTACGACACGCTCCCGCTCGCATGAAATATTTTAACGCGCCCGCTGGAAGGTTAATGGATGGAAAACAGATATATACTTCCTGACACAAATGAAATCAAAGGGAAGCAGTTAAGCTGCCATAATACAACAAATAATATTTTACTCTAAGTGTAAATTACAAACATATGGCATAGAGAAAATAATAGTTTAAAGATAAAATTTTAAAAACTGTGTCCCATAAATATAATTCTTAAATTTGCTTCTTGTCATCTCCTGTTTAAAGCTGAAATGTTATACGTCGTGTCTCAAATTTTATTACTTCTGTTAATTATTTCTGAAGAATCAAAATTACAGGTTTTGGATATTTTTTTTACTAATAGCTGTAAATAAATACTGTAAAGCAGTGCTCAAAATGAATTATGAAGAATTAGAAATGAATATTCGTTTCAGAAAATCGTTCTTCAATTTATGCTAATGGAATAGTCAAACAGATTTTCTTTTATACTAATTTCATTTTTCGGCAGTCCTTTGCTAAATTTTTGAAGAAAGGCTTTACTATGTATTTCCAGAAATAATTTGGCTACCGTAGTTTTTCTTTAGAGAAAAAAATTAAACACTTTGTTTTATTATGGTATCTATTCTTGATTTTGTTCATGACAATTGTTGTGCTAAGTAAATTTCTGTTCGTTAATTATTAGCAACTAATTTAAAAACTTGCTTTCTGATTCTCCTTAATTGAGTTCGAAATATTAAAGACTAGCAGTACGCGCACGTCATTGCCCGTAGAATCAGGACTTCAACAAAATGGAAACTGAAATGACCACAATGACTCGAAAAAGTTTTAAGAACAAAATGAAAACTAAAGATACACATTATTGATTTTCCCGCTTATTTTCCTTTGCGGTAATGGCATTTATCAAAACAGAAATGTATATATTACTATCAGTATTCGCACGCCGTAGCCCGTGGAATCAGGACTTCAACAAAATGGAAAATAAAACGCCCAAAATGACATGAAAAAGTCTGATGACTGAAAACAAAGCAAAAGATACACATTACTTGATTTATCCGCTTATTTTTCTTCGCGATAATGAGATTTCAACTGTAGAAAACAATACAGAGTACGTTAATCCGAAACAATAGTAAAAAATTGCAACGTGAAAATGATTATTATACAGCAACCAAAATATAAAATCGAATCCAAAAATAATAATCGAAGTCATTCAATTGAAGGTTATGACGTCACCTGTACTCTGCCCCGTCAGCCAATGAAATTGCCAGAATCGTTCCGGAGGAATATCGCGGGAAGAAGCTCATTAGAGAAAAAATATTTTTCAACTGACCAGGAAAAAATTAATTGAAAAAAACGGGTACAGATATTTGAACCGTTCTTGTTCTAAATCCGACAGAACTGTTCTAGTTATAAGCTGAAAAAAAAATTTAAAAGTAACAGTGTTATTAGCACACACACAAGCATTGCCTTTTATAAGAATCGATTGAGATGACGATGGTGCGAATGTAATGACGTCACCTACTGGAAGGAATCGGATTGTAGAAATGCATGCTGGAAATGAAAGCATATGAGGTCACGCACCAGCCAATGAAATTGCAACAACGCATTACGGAGAAAGTCTCGCTGTTAAATCTCGCTAGCAAAAAAACTGTTTGAATTAATCAGGAAAAATTAATTTAAGAAAACGAATAAAAGATATTTTAACCGTTTTTGTTTTAAATCCGACAGAAACGTTCCAGTTATAAGCTGAAAAAAAGAAAATCATAGAGATGTTAGAACGTCAGATGGGAGAATTTCAAGAAGTCCTTATTACAAATTACCAAAAATTTCTCAAAATTCAGTAAATTACGTTAGAAATTCAAAACTAACTTTATTCGAACGGAAATCGTGTACTATTTCCTATGATGTATCTATTGTTTCCGTACAATTATTCAAAACCATTCTATTGAGAAATTAGTGCGAAAAGTCAACCAAAACAACACCAAACATTAAATAAAAAACTTCCTAGATTAAATTTTAAAATTCCGGCTTCGAGGTGCATTGAGTCACCAATAATATTACCTTGCGCCAAATTCCAAGGCTGTAAGTGCGATATATTCTTATGGACATCACACACACACAAACATTGCCTTTTGTAAGTATAGATTCAGCAAGCATATTTTTCAAGTGCATATTGCAAGGATAAATTTCTTAATTTTGCCGTTATCAGTTTGATTTTAGCTTACTATAAATAATTTCAACTATGTATATTTTTACCAAGATATGTATTTAAAGTGTTTGTGTTATTAAATAATATCATTGATTAGTTAATAAAACTATTCACAAGTAAACTAGATTGGTAACCATAGGAAAGTGGCGAATTATGTAATCAAATACTAAAGCTTTTAGTTATTCTAAGTATATTTATGTCATCTCAACTTATAAGAATACTAAATCTTATCTATAATTACAAAAACTAATAAAAACTATTTGTCTTCTATTTCGATTTCTTGAATACACGTTTGCATCGAAATTCTTTGTCATTAGGAATGATATACTATGCCTTATTAGAAGCTATTTGAATAGAAATAATTTAAATCGGAATATATGTTTTTCTTTATAAAAATGTGAAGCTACATTTTAAAATTGACTAAGAATCTAAGAAAAGGAAATTACAGTCAAATCCGCTCTAGATTTAGCATGAAATTATGAATCTTTCTCAATTTTGTAATACTACGCTTCTTTGGGAAAGCATATAATGAAGAAGATTTCAATAATCTAATCTATCTCTCATCTCAACTCGTCTTGAGAAAAGTTGCGAGAATAACATTAAAAATAGGACCCCAGTGCAGAAAAAGAACGGCAACCTTACGATAAATAATAAAAATATCTAAGGTTTTGTTTAGGACATGCATTGAGCTACATTACAGTAATCCTAATTAACAAGAGAGTCATCAAAGATTAAGAAAAGAAAAAGAATATAATATTAAATAGTCAGATCTCGGAATCTTCCCCTGATAATTCTTAATTTAAAGCATTTTTAATAATTTAAGACAAAGTTTAGAAAATGAGCTGCAGTATGTGTTGAAAAAGGTTTATTTTATTACATTTCTACATAGCATGGTTGTATGCTATTTATTAACGCACTTCAGATTTTAAATTGATATCAAAATCATTTGAATTTAAATCAGTAGTACAGAAAGGAGAATAAGATAAAATTTTAACCGAAAATCGTTATAATATTCAGATTTTTTGGATTCTCGAATTATTTCTGAGTACAAATATTTGAATAGCATAAAAAGAAACTGTTTCAATTATTAATTTCAAATTATTCGACAACAGGATACAGAGAATTTTGGCAACATTTCAAAAAATGTTCATGATTGTGCGCATATATAAGGCAACATCAAAAGAGCACAACTTTTATTATTTAAAATGGTCTTTTTCTTATCTGCATCAGTTTCGAATCAGTTCTGCATCAGTTGTATTATATTTTTGTTAGTTTTTGTTTTCTCATCTTACTACTTACACGACAGATGAAAACAGATAAAAAAATGCAGCAACGAATAAAACCTTCGGAACTAATACAGCTTAATTACAAAATATAGCGTCCAATATCCACAAACACTCTTCTTCACGCGTTTTTTCAAAAAGAAAAAAAAAACTGAAACATTCTAATTTAAGAATAAACAGTTGTAATCCCATTCTGCAATATTCAAATTAACAACAACACTTCGAGAAAGAAAAAGAAATATTATTTTATGTTTCTTTCCTCAGAACCCGATTCCCAAAATTTAAAATATAAAAAAAGTCCAGAAAAACCATTTGGAAAAATAAAATACGGGTGCAGTGAAGTTTTACAGACCATAAAATTTTTGAGAACGTTTTTCAGTTATTTAAAAAGAAATATCGCAGGATTTCAACTCTCTTTCTTACGCATAAAAAAGAAGAACAGATTCCGGTACCAACAGAGCAGTTAGGAAGCGTTGCAGAAACACGAATACTTTCTTTTTCATCCTTTTTGCACTTTTTTTAGTCTCTTCAGAATGGCAATGACTGTGAAAATCGTTACAATGTGGAAACAGCCGTCATTCCGCTCCGCCATTTTGTTTTCTCTAAAAGGAAAGAAAAATGAGAAACTCTTTTCATCTTTCAAGAAAATAAAGACATTTCTCTGGCTTTTCTGTGACGTGTAACGAATAAAAAATAATGTGAGCACAAAGAGGCGACAGATTGGAAATTACGAAATAAATAACACCAACACGAAGCGGCATTTTGTTTGAAAGTTATTCATAGAAATTAATCACAAAATAGTAAATGAAAGAACTAGAAAGAGGGTTTTGTAAGTTCATTGCAGAAAATTATTTTCATATGTTTTATGTTACGTAATATTTTATAATTTCGAAATTCGAACTTCATTTTCGAAAGCAAATAAAAGAACACATAAATTGTTTAAAAATTGTTTAATTGAATATAATAGAAAAAAATTCGAAAAACAGTGAATGCTATGTTTCATTTTAGCATATTTCCTACCAAACTTGAACTGTTCTCTGGGCTCTGAAGTAAGTTAACGGGTTACGACGAACTGTTAACAAAGTTCAGAATTCAAAAATTTGAAAAAAAAGTAAATGTTAAATTCCATCTTAGCATATACCCTACCAATCCTGAACTCTTCTCTGGGCTCTGAAGTAAGTTAATGGGGCATAGTGGCCTGTTAGCAAAGTTCAGAATTCTAAACCAACCTCCACCAAATATCCATGTTTGGGAAAATGGTGCACGTTAAATGTGTAGTGAGTTAAGCGTCCTTCTGTTTGTGTGGAGTAGAAGTTTGGAGTGTGGGGGGGTACTGGTTACTGACGCAAGCGTTGTCTTCGCCTTAAGACCACGGCTCAAGATTACTCGATTATTCTCAAAATAGTTTTTGTGTAATTTCAAAACATGTTGGAAATATAAATAAACTAAATTTATACAAGTTTAATTAAAGTCGGAATGAATAATTTTTAAACTTGGACAGTTATTAAACAGTAAATTATTTTCCTATTTTTGAAACTGAATCATTTTCCTGGCAATAAATTATACACGATAAAATATTCGCAATTTTCACATTTCTTCACAAAGTATGTTTCTTTTGAAAAATGTAAACTTATAAAATAAAAATAGTTCAAATTTTTCATATATATACAATGCATAGTATAAATATCAATTATTCTTCCAAGAATTCCGTTAAGATATAAGTATAGAAATATCTATAAAACAAATGCTTCTGAGAAATATTTACTTGTTTCTATTGTTTATTTTTTGTTATTTAACCATTATACAAAATATTATTTATTTCCAACATAAGAAAGACAAACTTTGGAGATACTGATAGAAATAACAACTATTCTATTTCAAAACGATGCTCGTTTTTTAAAAAAAGAAAAAATAACTTATACCAGCATTTTCTACTAAATCTGAGAAAACTAGCAAAGTGTACTTAACAGAAAGTCATGCAGTTCTTTTAACACCATCTTTATTAATTAAAATAAAAACTTTGGTTGTGAGTAATGTTAAAGCCCATAAGCTACACATTTTTAATTCTTTCAGAAACTTGATGGAACTATTTGAAAAAACCGAAATTTATTACCACTGTTCAATTCCGTTCTAAAGATAAGTATCACAACGTTGCTCTATTTTTACTTCAATAGGTCTTGAGAACACTTGCTTCAAATAAATATCTTCAACAAACGCTTTAATATGATGTTCTTCATTTTTTTCAACATACCAATAAATTAAATTTTGTTTTACAAATAAGGGAAGGCAAAGCTGCGTAATAAGAGTTAGTATTCACGGTTTACAAATTTCACTTTAAAAAAATAACTTAAAACTTATATATAATTTATAAAAAATTATATATAAGTTTATACTAAATATGTATGGAATTTAAGCTAACTCAAGTAAAATATTTATTTATTTCATTTTCACTATTGTTTATATAAGAAAATATGCTAGTTTTTTTTCACGAAACCTATTTTTTAATTATATAAAATGTTAAGTAAAAATTATATTTTAATTATTTATATTTAAACCACTTTCATTAATTATTATTTGTACGATGAATTTATATTATCAGATGCAATGCAGATGGTTCGAAAATAATGTATTTGGATGAAACATGAATATAATCAGTTCAAACCTTTATCAGTTTTTAGCACTATCGACCATATCAGTAAGTGAGAAATTTCTCCTATATATTAGATGCTTTCCTTGTGTATCTGAAATAATTTTAAGATTCATTTAACCCTAGAGGATGCGCGCTGATGAGAGTAACGCGAAGACATGAAAGGGGGTGTGCGGCACCCCAACCCCCAATTCGTTTAACTGAGAAATTTCTCCCATAGGTTAGATGTTTGCCTTGTGAATTTGAAATAATTTTAAGATTCATTTCAACCCTAGAGGATGCGCGCTACGGAGAGTAACGCGAAGACTCGCACGGGGGATGTGCGACACCCCAATTTGTTATTTTGCTATTTAAGCGAAACTAGCAACATTTTTAATCTATATCTTATGAAAATGATTCATGAAAGCAGTTCTAGTTATAAAAGAACACATTTTTAAACAAAAAATTTAGTAAATAATGCATATTATTCAGCGCATTGCGAACACGTAATAATTTTTTTTTCACACATACATGTTTTCAACATTTTTTACAGTAAAGAATTCTCAATATAATAATCGTTATACAATGCGGGCAGAGAAAAAACTGCTTCTAATTTTCTTAGATTCACAGGAAACTATTTTTTTCGAATTCCAAATAAGAATAAGGGGTTTTATCTTTAGATCCAATAACTTTATTGCGTAATACACTTTTCTATTTCAGAATAGTTTCTACATTTTTAATCTTTCCCTTCAATAATTTTTGTGAAAATGGATAAGATATGTACCAGCGGAATACAGTTACATTACGTCCAGAATATTAAAACGTTTGCATAAATTTCTTGAAATTTTCACTTACACTATTATCCAGTTTAAAAGTCTTGTAACTGCATAAATCTCGATTTTAGGAATATAGAAAGTTCTTGAATCCACTTTTTACCTCACTAAAACTTAAATGGCGAGGTAACACTATTTTTCTCTCCCTAACACGATCACTCAATTAAATAAAGAAACCTAACGAAGGGGCGTGCAAGGGGGTGTTTCACATACTTTATGGCAAATTCCACTAAAAAATCAAAGAATGTTTCATGAAACTCGTTCCATCTGCTGAATGTGACCGTAAAGGCTTCAGCATGTATTTAACTAATTTCAAATAATAGGAAAAGCTAGTATTTTTCACACTTTACGTCTCGTGGGGCGTCGGGCACCATCCCACTGTATCAAGAGTGCGACAGGAGTACATGGATTGTGGGTAAACAAAGAGTAGGCGGGCAAACCTCAACAATCCTGATCTTCGAAGATTACGTTGCATTGCACGTAACCAGCTATACCAGCCTTTCTCAGGCGACTGCTCAAATCGATGATGAAACCAACAGCACAGCTAGCAGTTACTATGTAGTGCTCGCTGCACCGTATGGGATAGAGAACATCGTGAATGGGCCACTAACGATTGAATGATGTGAGGAATATCGATTGCCTCTGCAACATGGTGAGTGTAAGATGAGAAGACAACGTACCGGGATGGAAATTCAGCAGGAGAAAGCAATTCAAATACAGTTTCAGATTTTTTTATATTGCAATACTTAGGACCTTGGTACTTGGTAAACACCCATAATTCAGTCTGAAAAGGAAATGTACCTGGCTCTCATTGACATTTCTTCGCGTCTTCCGCTATCCGGATGGAAGTGTAGTGTACCATACAGACAGCTGGTTCTATAATAGATCTCAAAGGGATACGGGTGGCTTGAAGAGCATTCATTTAATTCTTTCTGAAGCTACGTAGAAGCCAAACCTCAAGTCTCATCCATTTTCTTTCACTCTCCTGATAATTATGAGCAACCACATCGTCTATAACAAGCGCCCTCGCCAGATTTATAGCAAATATCAGACGTTAGGCAGGACATATTTTCGAAACATTTTATCTTTTTGAATTTATGCATATTCGTGAGTCCTGCAAAACAGGCAGCAACTGGTACCTAAAGAGTCATTTCTATTTTATTGACAATCCAATGCTTTACATATCCTTGTTAATTACGATGATTTTTTAAAATTACATATTCCGATAAAATTGGTATTTTTCTGTCAGATTAATGAACTTTTAATCATATGTTTCAAATCAATTACTTTAAATGCTCATGGAATTTTAGCAACATGTACAATTATCTTTTCAAAATTATCCAATGTAAACCTTTCCCAATTTGCGAGCATTAGCTAATTTCGAAGAAAATTATACGCATATTCCAAACAGCTTTCTGTTGTTTTTTCTACTATTTTTATATCCATGTATGTTACCGAATGTGTGGCGACAGCATTGATTTCTATAATCTACACTACATAATATACAGGAACAGAAGGGAATGTTTATTATATCACATCTTATCTAAAATAGCAAAGTCAGTTTGCAAGTAAATGGAGATAATGCTATAAAAGCGAATAGTGCGAGAGTGAGTTTAGTTGGACTTTTTGAGTTTATTTCAGGCGCAATTGAAGTAAGAAGAAATAAGGCAGGATTGCTCTTTTGCATCAATTCTTTTTTAAATAGAGTTCTTAGTTATATTTAAATGTGAATGAATATACATTTTCAAACTTACAATATTCATTTGAAGGATTCTTTTGCAGCACTGCTTTCACTGCAGAAGAACTACTACTGCTGTTACAGAAAATATTTCAAGTACATATATGACATACACTGCTTTTCTCCTCCTCTCTCGCACTCTTCAGTAATAACACTCATAGCAACCCCGATCCATCAACAAATTTTCATATGTGACGTATCGAAGAGATGAAAGTGTCTTCGCGAGTTTCTCGACCTTGAAACTCAGTCCTTGTTAGGAAGCAGAACAAAATATAAGAAAGAGAGAAAAGGATCGCGAAGATCGAAAAGGAAACAGACGCGTTCAGAGAATGTTGATAGATTACAAAATATTGGATACTCGCAGTTACCCCACTGCCGAAACACGTAAACTCATATTCATTTTCATTATTCTACCAAATATTTATTTCAAGGGACCAGTTCGACCACTGGGCCCTAGGTAAATAATTGTCTATTTTCCCCTTTTATGTAAAAATAGAAAAGAAAAGAATATTTTTATTTCTTTTTCTTCCTGTTAATTCCTGGTCGCGAAAGGCTATCTTTTGAACTAAGTCTTTTTCTTCTTTTGTGGTAAATTTGTATTATTCAAGCGAATGGGGAGACAAGGGATTGTTATAAGCCAATTTCCTTTCCCTGTTTGCGTTTTGTAATCCAAGTTTTTAACGTTTTCCCTTACTTCCTACCCCCACTCTGTTGTTTAAAGGTGAAAGCTTCTATAGTATTCATTATTTGTGTATGAAATATGTATTTATTGTTGTTTAAATGCTCCTATTGTTCTAGAGCAGATGTCCTTCTTTTTAGTCATTAAAAAATTTTGTTACAATTATTCCATTTTAAAAATTGTTCTTTCTCTTTCTCTAGTTTAAGACTAAATGGAAGAGAAATATTACTTTCCTTTTAGAGGCTAAATATAACTTCCTCATTTTGTCTTCCACCACTTAATCAAACAATATTCCTCTGGCAATTATTTTAGATATGTCTGCTAGTCGTATAGTGAACGTGCATTTTTTTATTTGTCAGTCTGCTCGTTTAAGAAACATTAGCATTTGCAACACCCCCTTTTCACAGTGAACAGGTCACGGCTGAGAACCCTTTCGGTTTTGTTGAATTATTAATGTGTGTGTATATGATTATATTTTAGTGTGTATGCGTATGCTTGTGTTTATAAGCAATTGTATTTTTTAGTATGTGTATATATATGTATATATATGCACGTATGTGTATGTATGTATATATGTATGTGTTTATGTGTGTGTTTGCTTTCTTTTGCAATATTAAATTTTTAACTTTTTTTTTATTAGTCTTCTCGATTTCTTTCCTTTTCTCTTTTGGATCTCATGCTTGAAGGTGCATATTTACATTAATTCTGTATGTATGTGTGTGCGTTGGTCCCTGTTGCATATACACGACATACGAGCGACATTCCCTCTTTATTTATATTAAAATTCTTTGTTTTCATTAATATATTTTCTCGATAATTACTTTGTCTCATTTTTAAAATATAAAAACAGACAGAGAGAGAAGGAAAATATAGTTTCTCTTGGTGGGGGATGTTGGATTCACAACTCCTCTTTACAAACCTAATAATAAATATCTTTTTGCTGTAGTCACAGAAGTGTCAATCATTAATTCTTCTTTTTGAAGATCCAATAGAATTTACAACATCCCTATTTTTTCAGCGAATTCGTAGCCTATTCTTCAGTTTCAAGTATATTAGGATCCCTGAACTTTGTTTTTAAAATAGTGGCTGTTGTTGCCGTATCATTGGGTATGACATTTGGGTATATCCCGAACACATCATATTGCATTCTTTCTTAACAATTCTTTCATTAGCTTCAGTAGTTTTCGTCGCATTGCCATATTTCTTCTTTTGCAATTAATTCAGAATTCAGTCAAGGATTATTTAATCCAGAATGCTGCACTGTCTTTATCTTTTAATTTTTTTTATTCTTCTCTCTATCTTTCTCTCGTTTTCATATTGTTACTATCATTATTACTGAAAACAGTTTTGCAAGATTCGTGTGGAGTCTGCTGAGGGCAGGGAAAGGCTGCCCTGGTAGTCTTTTCTATAAGAATCCCCTTTCTTAAAATAATAACTACCTTAATCATTTATTGAATCATTCACTAGTACACAATTTTTCACTAGTGCTACTTCCTCTATTACAACTTTTCACAGAATATAAAAATTTAAAAAAAACCTGACAGTAATTCAAATGATGCAGTTCAACCACCTAACATAGTTTCAGACGTTCTACAAACAACCAACTAACTCACAACCAACGGGAAGAAACCCCAGAGAATCAAATCTCGCAACACCCTTAAAGCAAGCACAGGTAACCTCAAGGGCGAGGATTGCTATATTGAAATCCTTTTGAAAAGGATTAGAGATATATTTAAGAGCAAAGCAGGAAAAAACTTTCTGTCCTAAGACAAGAAATAGTCAATCTCCTTCTTGATCTAATTGAATCAGAAGTGTTAGACTTATTTCTCAAAATCCAAAAAGCAACAGTAAGTAATGTGGTCTCATTGGAATCTTCACCAACTCGTGAGCCGCATCCACCCTCCCTTAACGTTAACAACCCTGCAACACAGGAACCGCCCCATGCATTTGCTTCGGTAGTCCGAACACAGAATCTTGAAACGAAATCCCCTGCAGCAACTTAAAAGAAATCACCACTAGTCCTTCTCTTCCTAAAAGAAAGTACGGAAGACCCCCTCAAGTCGAAGCTCTCCTTCTCAAAGAATTATCCTGTCAGAATAAAAAAAATTAAAGACCTGAGGAAAGTTAAAAATAATGGTTTCGTCATCAAGTGCAACAAAGAGGAAGAAGTAAACAACATCGTCCATGAAATCCAAGAAAAATATCTCCTCTCAAATAAACCTCGAGGCTTCCAGGGAGAGACACACCAGCGTCATCATCTACTATATCCCTGAAAATACCGAATAAAATGAAGTTCAGGAAGCCCTCAAAACATACGACAAAATACAGGCAAGCCTCGAAGTAAGGTTTAAAATTAAAGACAGAACTTCCAACACTTCCCACTGGATCATGGAGACACCCAGTGAATCTTTCCATAAGTAGCTAGCAATAAACTTGGAGAATGTACCAGATAAGGAAGTTTTACCCCATAAAACGCTGCAACAGATCCCAGGAATTTGGACATGTAACAATAGACTACAATTGCTTATTCCCATTCTCTGGCAGTTGCGGCGGTCTGCATTAGTCTCACTACTGCTACACAAGAGAATTCCACTTCTTCAACCGCCACGAAAGCAACATGTAGGAAGGCTCTTACCTTTTCACATCACATCAAGCAGCAGACATCAATTTACCGACATTTAGAGCAGAACTTAAAAAATACAAAAATTCTATAGCCATTGATGGCAGACATGCAACATCATCCAAACGCTTCGAACATTAATTCAGCAACATTTCAAATCAAGAAAATTTGAAATTTTTACAAATCAATTTAGCCAAAGCAGCCATGTCTCAACTACATGCCTCAGCAGCGCTCATCAATCCCACAGTAATCGTTGCCCAAGAACAATATAAGGTAGACAATCAGATAAGAGGTATTTCCCAATCCTGAACTACATTTAGCTCAACTAGTCATTTAGCAGCCCTGATGCTCCCTCCTTCCTCATTAAAACCGGCTCTGGTCTCCATACAAATAAATATAGTTTCAATCAAAGTACAAACAAATTCACAGCCAGTTACAATATATTCCGCCTATTCTTCTCGAAATCAAGATTTTTTTGTAACTCTCCAAGAAATCCAAGAGATCCTCTGAAACTTTCAAGGGGAAAAGTTTTAATAGGAGCGGATCTTAACGGCCACAACACTCTTTGAGGCCGCAGCAATAACACTGCCAGAGGAAATAACACACCGGACTTTATTTTTGCAAATAATTTGTATATCTTAAACAAACAGGATGCTACCTCCACTTTTCAGCCAAACAACGCAGCTGGTTGGCTAAACTAAACTCTGTGCTCGCAGTCGTAAATACAAGAAATCTCAAACTGGGAAGTTTCAGACGAAGAAAATATGAGCGATCACAAATTCATAGAAAAAATTATTACATAGCCCTGAACAAGCCAATTTCAAAGAAGAGACAAAACTATCCATAGAAACTATGCTAAATTCATAAGAATACTCAAACCCGACATACACCGTCTACAAAAAGAAATTGATACATTGAAAGATGCTCACACCTTAACCTTCCAGCGGGCGCGCCTGCTACAAACGGGATTTTTCATACCCTGTTTTCTTATTCGGAGTCAAAACTGTCTGAAAGTCATCGCTATTCCTTCATGCGACCCCTCTCATCAGGATTAAATGGGTTTATCTCAGTTTCAAGGTGTTCTTATACTGTTTTATGCTTCTGTCGTAAATTTTATGGAGCGCGCCAGCTCGTGTAACTTAATAATTTCTTTCACGTCTTAACGTTTGTTGGCTTCTCGATTCACATTCATAAGACTTCTTTTATAACAAAACAACATTTATTAAGCACAACCATTTCACTTCGTAACTGCATACAACGTAGCTCCGTTCAATCGTACCGTACTCAACACTTCTCGTAATCGTCTCTCTCTCTAGACTCTTTCTAAAAATCAAATTCAAAGTAGCACACATCCTACTGTTGCCACTTACCTGATATCATACACTGATATACAATAATTATGTTGCAGTCATGCTTTTGTCAGGCATAATATGAAATACGCTTACACGTTTCTGTTTGATAATTATAAGACCAGTGTGGATTAGGGCAATTTGATATTTTATTTTACATTATCAAAGATATTTAATATGTAATAATCCTGAAAAATAATCCACCAAAACGAAAACGTTTTTTGAAAAACTTCAGTCTTATGGAAACACCTCATTACTAGAGCCCAAAAAATCTGATAATTGCCATGACTTTAAATCTATTATATACCATAACCTGAAAAACCAAGTGAACATCAACCAGTATTGAGAAGAAGAACTCGTTGTTTGTGTTTGAAAGAAATAAAACGATCTTCAAAATCCATTAAATGCAGTAGTTGCAATATATAGTGTACTTGTAAGCGTCACTCTCTAGTAAAAGTTCAATGTTTCATATGCAAGGACAAAGATTAAAAACTAAAAAGAAAGACTTTGTTGTAAATCTTAGCTTGTATTATAATTTTTTTATTACATATTGCTTAAGACCTTTTTAATAAAATAATATTATTAAATCTTATTACTTCCTCTGATTTCAGTATAATTTTAGTTCTTGCAAATAATATCAAAACTAATTTTCACTCTTGATAAAAAGATTTGCTTTTCTGAATTGTTCTTTATTAGTATTATGAAATAATTTGCAGCTGCCATAGTAAAAATGAAGAAAATTACTGTGTCGTAAAAAGTACGACACGCGCTCGCTCATGTGAAATATTTTATCGCGCCCGCTGGAAGGTTAAATAAAGCCACAAAAAACCTACAAAACGTGATAATAAATGCCTGCAACAGAAGTTACAAGATTAAAAATCATTAATGCATCTTAAAACCAAACTAGTCGATAGCTCAAATGGAGATACAACAGAAAAAAACTACAAGTCTTTAGGAGAAGAACACAGAGAGCGCATGGCTAAGAAAGACAATCCAGATCCCAAATTCACAAAATGGAAAAGACACAGTACGATAGAAATATCGAGAAAGCAAAAGAATCAAGCTGTGAAAGACTTTTTACAGCAAGGCCTCAAATCCCTACGCGAAACATTATAAGGCAGCCTTCATTTCTTCAACATTTCCAACACAAATCCCATTTTTAAACAACACAATTCAAAGAAATAATCTTCTGGCGGCAGAGCACAACAACCTGGAACAGTTGTTTCCATTTTCAAGAGATACCACCAATTACAGATTATCATCTTCATCAGAACCAGCCGACCCACAATTCACCCAGCAGGAGATCGCTCAAGTATGATTATAGCACGGTGTATCAAGCGGAACTCCCAGCTTTGGTAGAATCAGTATACTACGTCACGCAAAATTAGAGCAAAACAACAATCCACGTGGACAGCAAAGCCAACATCATGGTTGCATCTAACCCAAAAACAACAAGCCCAATAGCCAGAAAAAAATTTCAAATCCTGATAGATCACCCAAAAATAAACGTAACAGGGGTGAAAGAACATTCGGGAAATTTCGGAAATGAGAAAGCCGACCAATTAACGAAAGTAGCAACGCAGAATGGGCAGAGTTACACCAACATTAAACTCCCCAAGACATTAATCAATAATCTCTTAAGAAAAGTCATGCTAGAAAAATGGCAAGTATACTGGAATGAAGGTGTGACAGGTAGGACTGTCTTTAACTTTATCCCAAAAGTTAGTCTCCATCTAATGAATGGGTAAGAGAAGACATAATCTTATTCACAGAGCATGGTCCCTTCCCAGGCTACCTCAAGAGATTTAGACTCGCACGCAAAGACTTCTGCACATGCGGAGGTATTGGAGCAGCACTCCACAATGCCACAGAGTGCATTCTCACGATCTCTTGGCATTTAAGGAAACCAGCACCAAATCTAAACACAAAAAAACAAAATACAAAAATGGCTCAGAAGAGTTGCGTCCAACAACCTGTCTATTCAAAAAATTCATAAAATAATAAAATTCATCCTCCAAAACATATCCCTCTTTGAAAAAATATAAACCCTTTTGTTTTCTCTAAAAGATCTGGCGATTCATTAATAACCTCAAAACCCCCAAAGCTTGTTCTCATCAAATTCGTATAGTCTGATAAATTTTAATATCCTTAGTAAAGTAGAACTTTTTTAGTGCGCATTTTACTCAGACCTTTAGAACTGTGACTGTGTTCCACCTCAACAGTTATTTGCTTTATTGATGCAACCACACTCTAGATACACGACTAAGAACTGAATAGCTTTTATTATTATTATAATATTTTTTATCATTGGTTCACAAAAGTTTAAACATGCGCATGCACATTCTTTTTCTTGCATGTATATGTTGTTCTTCTGCATTTCATATGTGATCAAGTATTGGTTTATTTTTTTCTTTCTCTCTTTTTATTGTTCAATTACGTTCTGTATTATCAGAAATATTATTAACTTCATTCATACTTTATCCTTTATTTTTAGAACTGTCATTTGTCTTCTGTTTTAAAACAATTATTGCTCTTTTTCAGTGTAAATACCGTTCAGAGTTCATGTACTTCCGTGTTCATAGTGTTTGTTTCTTATTTTCAATGTATATAAATGTTATCTTTTCATCTGTGTATACTCGGCACTTTAACTAGACGATATTTTTCCGATCCGTAATAAAGGTGATGTTTCCATACTCATTCAACCGCTCAGTATCCAAAATGGTTACTATCACGGGGGTATGAGGGAGATGTGCTATAAATGTCACTAAACTGTTGATTATATTTTGCTCACTTCTTCGCTGTGGGTAATAATATTGTAACCGTATGATCAAATAGTTAAGCGAACTTGAAACATTATATTGCTATTTATCAATTATATAATGCCATGCTATGCAATGCTAATTCAGATCCAAACTGTGGATGGAAAAAGTTAATAAACAAAAAAAAAATAGAAAAATGGAATTGAAACAATATTTTAATTCAACTTATTAATCTTCTAAATAATTAATTAATAAGATCAAATTTCAAATTCAATACATGCATATAATATTTTATATTTATCTCGAATGTGAAATAAAGATCTGAACTTTATTCCATGCCCAAGTGATATATTTTTTAAATAACTAATCTAAAAAACCTTAAAAGTACGTGTTTATTGCTAAAGTATACAATAAAGGAATTGATAGAAGTACAAAACTAAACGAGAAATGAAAGAAACAAAGAAAACATGTTTAAAGGCAGGAAAAAAATTATGATTACCGAGAAAAGGCAAGATAAAACAAGCATTAGCTTCTTTTCCTCCAGCGAACATAAAGAAATAATTAATGAAACAATACTTTTGATCCTTTGGGATCTTTTGTTTGCTCCTGAGTATTTCCGCCCCTTTTTCTTTGTAAGCAATTAGTTCAGTCTCATTTAGAAACATGCTCCGTGTGCAGAACTGAAAAAAGTAAGAAATTGAACTTTCCCTCCCCTCTCGTTCTTGATGTTTTTTAGAATCATTAATAGCTCCCAATGGATTAATTGCAATTTCTAATGTACAAAAATTTTCGAATTTTAACTTTTTTTCTCCTTTGAAGTACTCTTAGAGTAATCTATAATAATAGGCTCTACATCATTCTTAGCTCGTATCTTCGTTGAAACGGTAGCAATTTAAATGCGTTTATCACGGGTGTTAATTTTAAACGACCTTATCTGAAAAATACATGTTTTAAGAGAAAAATGATACTCGTGGAGTTTTGAGCTTATTTTTATTTTTGTGTTTAAATTACCGGAAGGTATGCCTTTTTTAAAGCATTTTTTGTCCTATACATTATTAAATGAGAAAATTAATTACAATTAAATTGCATAGTTTCTACTTTCTTTCGACTAATTTTTATTTAGGTTTTTATTTATTGCGCAGATAATTGTAAATTTGATTGGGAGGCATAATATCACTAAGCAGTTAGATCAAATATGTTTACAATCTAATATCGCTATCTTTTACCATTATTAACTATTTTTTATTGGTAGGAACTAGTGATTTTATGAATATATTTTTAACAACATTTCTTTGTGGTTTGGGAAAAAATATATCCTGAAACAACACAATAAAGTTTTCTAAAATAATTTCATCAAATATTTTTAAAATAATAAGTTTAATATGTACATTACACTTACAGTCGTTTTAGAATTACAACATCTCGTCGTTATTTATCAATATTCCATTATACTCTACTCACAATTGCCATAAATATCATTTAAATTTTAATAACGCAACAAAACTTAAGATCATGCATAACGTATATCGCACAAAACTGAGAAACACATCGGACTTCCAGTCTTTTCGGTTTAGCTGGTTACTTGGGTTTTTACAACTATTTTTCTTTCATGTGACAATTATATACCCTATTATTTCTTCGACTGAAAATGTGTACAAAACTTGCTATTAATTAAAAATCAGGCTTTGTTTCTTTCTATGATGCGTATTTACACTATTAAAGTACAAATGATCGAAATTGCTGGACAGACATTTGCTTAGAAAAATTATTGCGTTTCATTCGAGCACTGAGAACGGGTTATAACTTCATAGTAAATTAATGTTTTGATTTTCTTCTCGTTAATTAACTTCATATGAAAATAGTTTTCTTCCAAGAAATCTGTCCATTTTTTGGGTTAAAATTAATAGATATAATTAATTTCTTTATTTATTGGAAATTATCTTTAGATCATAAAACTGCGTTTGTTTTTACGAATCTCATTAAAATTTCATTCTTCCTAAGAATGAAAAACGGTTTATGGAATGCAAATTTATAAATACGAAATAAGGGAAGATTTAATTGTGAAAGAGTCAAAAGTACAAAAAATTCAAAAATAATAACAAACATCGAGGAGACATAAGAATCCGGTGGATGACGCCATCAGAGTCCATTCATCCATGCAGATTCAAAATCAGAATAGGTTTTCTGTGGAGGAAAAAGACTTTAAGGTCTAAATTTAATTTGAATTTTCTTCTAAAGCCTCAACCCATTCCGGAATAAATTGAAACGAAAAACATTTATCCACAAGGAAGAAATTCAAGACAGTCTTTTAAACATAGTCTGAAAAGAAGGGCTTAAAATGTCTTACCTCTTAAATAATAGAAAACAATAAAAAAGAAAAATATACAGACGAAGTAAACAATAGCGATAACAATACACCTTTTTGCGCGCCCAACGCAGCAGCATCCAGTGTTTCCATCAACAAAATTGTCCTACAATTAACTAACAAATCACTATAGAATTTAACAACAAAAATCTCTAATAATCAAAATAATTGAAACACACAAAAGAAAACAATTAGAAAATAAAAGAAAATGCAATCAAAATGGAAGAAATGGAAGATAACTCGAATGGCGAACTTTTTCAAAGACTACTCGCCACCGCAGTTCTAATATGCATAAATTTTCTGTCAAGGGTAAAACTACATAGTCAAAATTACACCCTCTGTGGCCTAAATTTATCCATTAAGTGAAATATAGGAAATAATCCCTTTGGAAAAAAAAATAATAATAAAGTAACTCTTAAACAGTAGAATGGGAAAAGAAGAGCGACTTCACAAAGTCAACTTTGTTCATAGGTGTGCGCACTTATTTCCATCTAGTGAGGGAAACACTAACTAAAAACTCAAATAATTTTTTTGTTGAATTTTTATAGAGATTTTTTTGTAGTTTTTATTTTTTTTTTAGTATTTTAATTTTTTTTATTGTTTTTATGCATTTTATAATTTTTATATTCATTTTTTATTTCTTTATTTTTATAATTTCAGAGAAATTTGCAGGGGAGCCTTTACAAATTTCCCTGCCATGGGTTCAGGCCTTAGAGGAAAATTCAAATTAAATTTCGACCTTAAAGTATTTTTCTGTACAGAAAACCTATTATGATCTTGAATCTGCATGGATGAATGGCCTCTGATGACGCCATCCACCAGATTCTTATTTCTCCTCGTTGTTTGTTAGTATTATTTTTAGGAATGCGTCTGCAAATGTATATTCTTCACTAATTTAATGTATGTTTTTTTATATATCACATAATTACAAAAGCTTTTCATTCAAGTAAAAAAAAAATAATTTAATTCTTCTCAACTTTTTGTGTAATTAATAGTTGTTTTCATCAAGTAATATGTGTCAAATAACCAAAATAATTATCGAATTATTTTATAACAAAAACACAGTTAATCGGAACGCTTCCATCTATGAAATCTGTCTTAATATTATAATCGAATGCTTGAAGCATAATGCTTCTTAAAAATTAACTATACATAGCTAATAGCAGTAAATAAGAAAGAAATAGTGCATTTAAGCTTTTAGAAGACCATCAAAATGTATCATTATTAATATGCTTTTACGTTTTCGAAACGTAAAATGCTTAATAAGCAAATTTTAACCTAGTCCATCTGACTAATTTCACAAATTAATGTTCTTTTTAAATAATTGTATTTTTCAATTCTTTTGAGGATAATAAATCAAAGCTCGATGAATCTGTTAAGCTTTCATATTAAAGCCAAATCACATTTCAACAAACAAATGATAGAAACTCTACAGAGACAAGTTTCATTATCATATTTTTTGCCAACATCTTCTACAAATAAGATAATTAAAGTGATGCTATTCTTTACGTATTATCTTACTTTCTTCTCTTTATAAGGATTTTTTTGTGGTGAGGTTAATTAACATAATCCTCATTTGTATAAATAGATACAATACACTGAAAGAAAGCTAAAAAAATATGTAAAACGATGTCAAATTAGGGATAACGGTGTTGTTACACTGAAGGTTTCTCTCATTTCTTATTGACCAATTAGCAAATATAGAGCTCGTGGGGTGCTTGGTCACTTTTGTAGTTTCTAGATGGAGTATTCTTTCTGGAACTTTGACGTTTTTATTCCTGCGCTTAAGCTGGCACCTGAACAAAAATATTTACAGTGACATCTTTATTTAGTATTAGCAAATGTCGATAAAATAACAATTTGTTAGACGAAAATGCATTGATTTTTTCCTTTTTCAATTAGTAACGGCAATCTTAATTAAATTGTTTTCATTGAATGTTTTCCAATTTTCTTTAGCTATTGCATAGTTATTAATTTATAATCTCCAATAGTATTAGATTTTATTTTAATTGTTTTAGGACATGACATCTTTAATATTTTCTTTTCATGTTATTCAAAAAAAGTATTACAAAGTGCGGATTATTAATAGTTTTGCCTGTGAGAGATGTCGTGTAGTATTACATCTACGGGTCAGGCGTCAAATTTTAATTACATCCTACTGAATATTTTCAATCAAAATGTATTAAGAGTTATTTCTACGGTTCCGATGAAATTATTATACATATGTTAGTTCTCATTGTACAATAAGGAGTTCATTTGGTTTGAATCAGAAGGTTAAAAAAAGGCCTTGGTGGGATCGGTTCGTTCGTTCGATCAGTGCTTATCAAACTGAACTATTCAGTCATACAAAGCTATATTTCCGTTTTCAAATAACTTTTATGTATTTCTTTGCAATATCATCTAAAAAATGTCTAGGTATTGAGGGGGGATTTGACGTTTTGTTTTCCCGTAAGGTTTCTTAGCAATAACAAGTGTTGTCGATGAGAGCCTAAAATTATTCGACAACTTTGAAACAATATATTGGAAATATCGATCAAAATCACGGAATTACGTGTTTGAGACAGAGGTATACGAATTTTTGGAAGTATATAAAAAGAAATATTGAGAAACATTTGGGAAATCAAAGAAACAAAGGTAATCGGGCGCAACTCTTCTATCAGTTTAACTTGCCCCTCACGAACATCAAAAGAGCACTAGAGAAAAAACCACGATACCTTAGTGTGAGTGGTAGAAAGCCAGGAAGTTGCTATAGGTCCCACACCTTTCTCCGTAAAACACCTCCGCCTGAAATTATTCGACATCTTTGAAACAATATATTAGAAATATCGATCAACATCATTGAATTAGGGGTTTGCGGCAGAGGTATACGAATTTTTGCAGGTATATAAAAAGAAATATTCAGAAAAATTTGGGAAATCAAAGATACAAAGGTAATCGGGCGCAACTCATCTATCAGTTTAACTTGCTCTTCATGAACATCAAAAGAGAACCAGAGAAAAAACCACGATACCTTAGTCTGAGTGGTAGGAAGCCAGGAAGGTACTATAGCCCAGCTAAAAAAAATCTGCAGAAAAAATTTTTTTTCAAGATATCTTAAAGATTTCTGCAGATTTTTTGGAGACAGAAAAAATCTGCATTTTTTCTTCAATTTAATCTGCAGAAAAGTTTCTTATTATATTTTTCTCTAAATATTCTGCATATTTTTTGAAGACAGAAAAAATCTGCATATTTTCTTCAATTTAATCTACATAAAATTTTCTTATTATATTTTTCTCTAAATGTTCTGCAGATTTTTGTAAGATAGCAAAAAATCTGCTGATTTTTTCTTTAAATTGCATATTCTTTAAGACATGCATTTTGTCTTCAATTCAATTTTCAGTTATTTAGCATATTTTCACAAAATCATTAAACTTGACCAATATCTGTTGATTTTTGAAGACTTAACTGCAATTTCATAATATCGGCAATTCTCTAAATACATATTTTCACCATATTCTCTAATATTGCAGCTTTATTTTCCAAAGGATGTAAAACAAAATTAGAATGTAATTATCGTTATTGTTTAATTCTACAGCAGACAGGAATTTCAAAAAATTTCATATTCGAAAATTGTCTTAGGCACTAAATTTTTAAATATGCCAGTGAAAAAATGAATTCGAAATTGACCTTTAAAATAAAAATTTGAGGTTTTACCATTTTAAACTTTTACCCCATAATTCAATTAATTTCCAATTAGTTTTCCAACTGTCTTTCTGACTAGCTATTTTCCTCCAAAAAAACAAGGGAAAAGTGGAGTTTGCGCCCTTTGGAGGAAGAGAAGGCTTACCAGAAAGATAGAAGGTGAAAATGAATTTATTGAAGCAGAGAATCTAAATTATTGAACAAAAATATTACTAATTTCATCTGTTACTCATCTCTACAACTTTGAAACACATATTCACATCATGTAAAAATGTAAAAATATCACACATATTTCTACACCACTAGATGGCGCCACGAGAGCTATGGCGACGCTAAAACTAAAATAAATTAATTTATCCCCGTCTCGTTTTTTACGGCGTAGTGTAGTGGTTAGCGCGCCTGGCAGCCAGCTATAGGAACGGGGGCTCGTATCCCGGACAGGATGAATTTGAAGTTTTGTCACAATCTCAATCGGCATCGTACAAGTAAGTTAAATTAATAATTCAATTAATTGAAATTAATAATTAAACTTTCACTGTAGAAAAATCTGCCAAAAATCTGAAGGTATTTGGAACAGATTTTTTTTCAGATATTCTACATTTTTTTTTCTGCAGAAAATCTGAAGAAAACATGTTCCAAATACCTTCAGATTTTCTGCAGATTTTTTGCAGATTCTTTTTAGCTGGGAGGTCCCACACCTTTCGCCGTAAAACACCTCCGCCTGAAATTATTCGACATCTTTGAAAGAATATATTAGAAATATCGATCAACATCATTGAAGTAGGGGTTTGCGGCAGAGGTATACGAAATTTGCAGGTATAGAAAAAGAAACATTCAGAAAAATTTGGGAAATCAAAGATACAAAGGTAATCGGGAGGAACTCATCGATCAGTTTAACTTGCCCCTCATGAACATCAAAAGAGCACTAGAGAAAAAACCACGATACCTTAGTGTGAGTGGTAGGAAGCCAGGAAGCTACTATAGGTCCCACACCTTTCTCCATAAAACCCGCACTTAGGCACAAAAAAAATATGGGTGCTTCATCTTCCAGATCAGATGCGCCCGACGGAAGGTTAACTGATTTATTGACGTAATAATTTAATATTAATAAATTTACATTTGATGCTTAATTTTTCAACTAACAAAATATAAATAATTCCTTTCCAAAAAGAGAAGTATTTGCCAATGCATTTATTTAATTAGCTGAACGAATATTCTGGAATTCACCATATTGGTGTATTGTAAATCTTTTCTATTATCTAAGGGGCGCATAAGTATTTACTTAAAATATTTAAAAGGAATTATATATTAAAAATGAGCACACTTAAAAATTAGTATAAAGAAAATCACCCCGTACCTTCTCAAAAATATATTTCCTGGACCTTGAAACAGGATTCATGAGATAGCAGGGTTAAGAGAAATGTATTTGTGTTCCCTTTATGTTACCCTACATAAATATTTATCTAAACGTGGTAATAAATATCCTTAAGCCTCCAAGCTGAACAAAACAACCATTGAACATTCATTCCAGTTGATGCACTGCAAGACATTCCAAGGAAAAATGGATTTCCGTGATTTATGCAAGTTATCATTTGTTTCTGATTTGGCTTATGCCTTCGCATCTACCCATTTTTCATCTATTCAAGATTGCGTAAATTACAGGAAAGCAATGCGAATATTTGTTATAGCTTTTCACAGTTAATTTAGATCTTGTTTTGCTTAGAACGAATCAGCAGGTTTATAAATAAATTAAATAACTGCACGTTTATAAATAAATGATTGACATAAGTGGACTTTGGAAATACAGCAAAAACAAATACTAAGTATTTTGATCTTTAAAACAAACATAAAAAAGGCGCAGTTCGGGTCCGCGTCGTAGTTTTCTTGAAAACGTCATGATAAAATCATAAAACAAGTGTTAATTCATTTATTAAGTGTTTACGTATTAATATGTAATTTAATTATCAATCTCTTTAATACAATATTTACACAGAGTAGTATAATGGTAACATAATAGTAAATCACAAGCTACCACAGACCCTTGCTACACACGATAAACTTGTGATTTATGTATTCTGAACTGCGCTTTTCTTATGTTTCATTCAGAGTTGCTTTTGATGACGCCATATGTTGACAGTATATAGAACTACATTTCGCGTATGCGCAGTAAAACATTATTTACTACAAATGCTCATATTACCCGTAATATTCAAATTTTAATATAATGTTTCTTTTACGTATTGCCAAGTATTATATAAATTTCGTAAAATCCAAAAGAAAACACTTCATGTTATAATCAATGAACATGCGGAGTTTGAAAGTTTCAATTTCATATCGATTTGTACTTATATTTAGGTAAATATTTTTATTGCCTCACTTTGGGTCCTATTAATACTCCTCAAGCTCTTTAAAATTTCTTTATTTACAACCCGCTGAAACCCAGCCTACCCAGGAGGTTGTAAGGCCTACCACAGGCCGAAGGGGAGACATAAAACAAAAGAAATGTACTACATTAGAAAAGAGTTTACAAAGAACCCCAAGGGCTGAGCAGAACAATTTAAAAATCATCGCTGACTACAGTGTACTCAAAAAAATATAAAGGGCAAAAACACAAAGCACAAAAAAATAAAAAGCAAAAACACAAAACGCAAAACACAAAAAGCTTAACATTAAAAACACAAAAAGCTTAAGAGCAGAAACACAAAACTCAAAAACTCAAAGAGCAAAAACTAAACATTAAAAACACAAAACACATACAAAAAATAACTAAATTAAAATCATTAGCATTTAAAACCAAACAGTTACAAACAAAAATCGAGAGACAATACGCATTACAAAAACTGCATAGAAGCACACCAGAGATCTAAAATCTTTATAGTGGACAAGCTAATAATTCAAAAGAAACCGAAACAATTCCTAAAACCGTCGAAAACTCGAGAACAGTTAACCGAGTAATAGAATGACACCAAGTTGAAGAAAATAATAATAATAAAAATTTCCTGAAACCGGAACACTCCAATCAAGTCCAAAATTTAGTACTGATTAAGCCTATTGCACATGTCCCCACGGAATCTGAAGATCTTTCCAAGTCGCAATATGCATTCCCTTTTTACCAATAAATTTTTGAACCACTCCACCGGATGACTCAGTGCGGGATCTTTAAGATGATGCTTAAAATGGGCAATAAAAAACGTAGTGATCCGCGTCACCAGGTCGACCACAAGGGCAAAGTGGTGAGTTTAGTTTTTTTGAATCTGTGTAGATAACAGGGGAATGGTCCGTGTCCCGATAAAAAGTAAACTAAGCATTTGTTGTGGACCAGTAATTTTTTGTTTACGCAGGGCACGAAACTCCTGGCCCTCTTCCCCGAATCTGAGTCATAGTTTTCCCAGTTATATTGCTAATATTTCATTAATTCTTTTGTAATTTTGAATTTAACACATGAGAACGGCGTTTGGATATTCATATTCTCGCCATCAGTTGTGGCCAATTTTGCATGGTGATCGGCGAGCTCATTACCCGGGTCGCCGACATGTGCTTTGACCCAGATGAGCCCAACCGAGTTACCAGCCAAATAAAAATTCTTTTTTTTGCCTCTATTACAAATGCAGACCTGGGTCTGGTACTCCTCAAAGCTTCAATCGAGGATTGACTGTTATATTAATTTTGAAGCCGTTCTCTTGGGCCACAGCTGACAGCGAAATTAATCGCCGCCAGCTCGGCCTGGAAAACAGTATTATTCTTGCTCAGTTTGAATTTAAAAATCTTAAAGGGATGTTCATTTTTGAGAATGCACACCGAGAATCCACAATCGTCTCCGATCCTAGATCCATCCGTGTACACCTAGAATCTACTATTTTCAATTTGAGGTTTAATGCCAATAATTCTGAACTCAATTGGGACACTGGACAATTTAACAAAATGATCAAATTCACCGACATCCAGAAGACGACCGAGCTCGGAGGACCGGCAAACCCAGACCTGAAGTTTTTGAAATTCTGCTTTGACAGAAAGGTAGAGTGGGGAAAGTCCTACCAGGACGCCCAATACCTGCGTAGAGATGGTCCTATACACTTTCATGAATTTTAAGAGAAACACTCTTTGGATGGTTGTTAAACACTTAATGTTTTCATTATTTAATTATCCACCCATACTCCCACGCCATAGAGCAGGGCTTTTTCATTAACCACAAAATACCATATTTTTAGAATATGTTTGTCTATACTAAAATCAGAATGAACGATACAGTTAAAATTTTGTGTAAGCTTAAATATTTTTGAGTGTAATGTCATAATATGCGCGGTCCATGCCAACATGTTATCATTATTAATACCTAAGTATTTCAAGCTGTTTCTAACTTTTATTCCTTTATTATTGATTTTAAAGCTGGGATATCTTTTAAAAACGACTTGGATCGTCCTCTGGCGATTTAAGTTTTGTTTCGATCTAATAGCAATTGCCTGGCACTTGTCGACCGACAATTTCATTCTTAGAGAAGTCAGGTTTTCCATAATCTTCTCCAATATTTCATTTGTGTTTGTTTCCAACTCCTTTCTGCCAGTGGAAACAAGCGCCAGGTCATCTGCGGAAGCTTGTACCAGAAATCTTTCGCTATTTAAATTCAATATTGGATTAATGTAAATATTCCAGAGGCACGGGGAGATAACAGACCCTTGAGGACAACCCATGGTGCAACCTCTCTCGATCCTGGTTAGGCCATCGTCTGAAACAACTTTCCTGTCAACCAAGTAATGAAATATATAATTTCTAAAACATTTGACAATGCCATAAAAGTCAAGTGTCTTAGAAGGAACCGACCAGTATAAGTTGTCAAATGCCAATTTAATATCAAAAGAGACCAACTCACTATGCTAGGTCTCTCTGTTTTCCTTTAATCTTGTCACTATGTTGCTAATAGCCATTTCACAGTTTCCCCCTCCTTAAATCGAAATTGATTGTCGTGAATGATATTGAGCTCGACAAGATGCTTGATAAATCTTAAATGAAACAGTCTCTCAAGAATCTTGCCGATTATCGGGAGGAGACAGACTGGCCGGTAGGCATTACATAGCTCAGGATTTTTGTCATATATTTGTAGGAAAACTACCTTGGCATTCCTAAGCGATCTTGGAAAGTAATTAAATCTAAACATAAATAAAAAACCGCAGTAAAAAATTTAGGATAAAAACCAAAAATGATTGTCCACAGCTCTTTAAAATGACACCATAATCAACCTCATAGCCAAAAGCGTTTCCACTCTACACTTATTTATAATCTTACATAAAGCTAATTCATAATAATCATGCGCATGCGCCTAAACTGGTACGATGACGTCACAGGCAAAGCAAATACTATGCGACGAACTCTTGCAGATATGATCTATCCGTAGGGATAGATCATATCTGCAAGGATAATCATTCATAATGTAGGATAATCACCCCTTTCGCATTATTAGTCTCGTAGTTATTAGCGATTCAAATCTGACGGTATTTTGTCACACAAAAAAGTTCGACCGTCTATCACTGTAACGAACGCAAAGACGTTTCAACGTCAAAAAATAATCTTCTAATGAATAATTCATAATCGGTCGCTAATCGAATCTTATTTCGCCAATTCGGAATAAAATTTAATAATTTTCAGCATGAAAGTAATGAAATGAGTAGAATTAGAAAAATTACCTGAAGACACAAAGTTCTTCAAGACAGTCTTTATATTTTTCGTCGTTCTTTCTTCATCGTTCTTTCTTTTTATTTATCACACTAATTCCGCTCTTCTGGAAAAAATTTTAGGTTACTCTGGGTAGCAAATAACATTTCAGACCGCATGAATACATATTTAGCTTTAGTTTTCATATTTAAATTAAAACAAATATAGAACTATTTATACAGAGAGATTCGCCATTCTACAAAGAAATAAAAATTGCTTCCTTTAGAATGAAGATAATATTCACATCAAAAATAATTTGTATATATCTTACCCTAATCAAAACAAAGTACTTACACAAAGATATATGTTCAACAGTATCCAGCAAAAAATGAAAATGAGCACCAAATTCTCAATTCAAACAGTTGACTTAGAACATCCATTGCATCTTAACCAGATAAATGGCAATGTAATATAGAAAAAGATCTGAATGCTCAAGGCTAAAACTTTAATATGTATGATTCTTCCGAAAGAGTATGAACTTCCAAAAAATATTTTTCTTGATCATTTATGAGACGTGACTAAATGTATCCTTGAGGATTAACATCAAGTAATGATTCAAAATAGTGAAAATATATTTTTCAAATCAGCTTCATTTGGTTAAGCATGTTAAAATTCAGAAAAATCTAATTTTACTGCCTTATTCTAAATGAGTTTGGGTATTAGCAAAAATCATTTTACACGGAAACCTCAAATAGAATATTTACATAGCTTACTCAAACACCATTTGGATCCTTCATTCTACGTCACGCATCTGAATAAGTTCCAATTTGCTTAAAGTGGCGTTTCTTAAGAGTTAGGAGAGGCAAAACCTTTTAAATAAGTGCAGTAACGACACTGTATAGAGCTCAAATAATTATGCATACAAAACCTCTTTACAAAAGCTAATAAATCTCGCAAAGCCTTATTAAATGTTTTCTAATGTTTTTAATGGCGTATTTTTCTCATTTGAATATTATTTTTCTTTATTAGTTTCTAAAAGCAATAACAAAATATTTATGAAAAAGTTGCTCCAGATTAATTAAAGAAATCACGTGAAATTACATAATTTGAAAAATTTCGAAAGTGTCAAAGCAAATGAGATTTCGCAGTTCGCGAGGATTTTAGCTGATTGATAGACTAACCTCATATTCAAAACTTGAATTCCTCCAAATATTCAACATTTAAACACATTTTAATTCGGCCAATTTTACCAAAATATTACTCTGTCATTTTTTTTACACGCTTCCCTTAAAATTATGTTTTGAATAAAGCTCAATCAACAATAATTGAATTGGTTGCTTAATTTAAATAAATTTTTGATAGAACCAAGACAAGTTGAAAGTTCAAATGTGACTTAAATCAAACAAATCTTAGTCTTTAAATTCGAGAGAAGTGGTGGAAACATGCAAAACCACTTTAAAATATGCGGTGAGAAGGAGATCTTCGTACCACATGAGAGATAGGAAAAATATGCGGTGAGAAGGAGATCTTCGTACCACATGAGAGATAGGAGATCCTAGAAAATCATTAATTTATCCGTTTGAGACTGAAACAGTCTTGGATTTGTCAAGATCTGGGGATGAAAAGCCTATCGTCACTCGAGACGGGAAATTTATTGAGACTGCAGTTGAGTTTCAGCGACAGGCTCTGATTATTCAACAGAGCGTATAATTTCACATTTCGTATTCCCTTGTGTTGAGTCTGAAGCTCGCTAAATAAACATTAAAATGAGCTGAGAAATGTCGAGAGAGAGCATGCAAAGATTCTATTATTTGATTATAACTCTGCGACCACATTAAATAAATCCCACTCCAACCGGATACTATATTTAAGTTATTCTTCCTCATTTGATTGCAGCTTTTGTCTGAAAACCTTCAGTTAATTACTATGGTTAAGAACAATGATGCTTATTCATAAAAACAGTATCTCTCGTTGCGTAATTCTTCCTTTAAATGAAAAAGAGAAATTGTTTTATTCAGTTGGAAAAGGAAATGATCTAGGCTGAAATCTGTACAATTGTTTTGAAATAATAGGTCCCGATTAAAGGAGGAAATGATGGGTTCTCATGTAACGCACTGTGTACTTTTTATCTTCTAGGACAAAACGAGACATTTGATAATCCATGTTATATTTAAAACAATAAATCTTCTTTGTCTTGATTTATACGTTGTATTTACAGAAGGATAATAAATAGCTAACAACCTCTACATTCTCTCGCCTTAGATTAACCCTCGCATACCCATCCAGGCAGTCCCGGGCGGTCTAAATATTTCCCCTGAACATCGACGAGGGCTGGTCTGGGGCTGTTGGTTTCTTTTGAGGGGAGGTGAGGTTCTCAGATCGCTTAGAATATAAGTGCAATAGGGGTCCAATTATCCTTGCCAACCACAGCCCATTTCAGTGGGTCTTAAGGGTATGTTATAGCAGGGGGTGGGGAAAATGGCCCCTCAGGTTGGGAGAGTCCAATTCATGTCGTTTCCTCCCAAAAAGTCACGTTTTTAAAGGAGCTAGAAGTAAAAGGTCTCCTCGGGATTAAAGAGTTAAACTATAGTTTCTCGAAATTCAGACATTCGATAAGGATATTTATCTTTCAGAAATGAGATATATAGTTATATAGCAATTATACAGAATGTACGACGGGTACTAGATAAATTAACATAGCATATAAGTCATAAATATAACTTAGTCCATGTATTTAGAAACTAAACGTTTACAAATATGTTTTCTTTTTCTTTGAACGATAGTATTAGCTTCATATTTTTTTAGCATGATTTGTCACTATTTTCAGATGAAAGAATTTCAATAAAATCGTTTATAGGTTGTTGTGTTGCCATTCAGGTCAGTCCGGTGTTGTATCTAATAATCTATATAATCAAGCAGAAGATAAGGAACTATATAATCAAGCAGAAGAGAGTTTATTAATAGACATGTTGCCGATTTTTTTCTAACATCTTGCAATAACGATCAGGCAATTTATTAATATCATATCTCAAGCAGATTTCTCATGTAGATTCTAAGCCTTAAAATTTAATAAGCTATTTTCAATTTTTGAATGAAATTTCTGAAAATTTAAATAATAATCAGAAACATGAAGATTTGAAGTATTTTTAACGAGTCCTTATTTATCAAGATTAGTTCTCATTTAGCTAGAAATCTTAATTAAAAAGTCTACATAAATTACTATGTATGACAACTTTTAACAATTCGGAGTGTTAAAAGTACTTTCAAATCCTTTATTATTATCAAACCATTCAATTGACGATTTTCGGACAACTTAATCAGAAAGGGAATATACAAAATGTTTCAATAAATATTCTAATATAATATGAATGTAAAGAAAATGTCACACTAAGCCAATAAATTTTTTTAGAACTTTGCTACATTCAGATGTCATAAAAGTCTCAGATTTCTTCTTAAAATAATTTTTCAAATTCTTTTTATTTATTAGCAGCAAAGAAATTTTATATAAGATTAAATCTTTAATCTCATGAAAACTTTGCTGTTGCTGCTTTCCTGTTTTACAAATAATCCGATTCTTTTTCTATTGACGTTACTTTACTTAACCTTTCATGTTATATAACTCCATTATATATTTTTAAAAAAAAATAGAGTAATTTCCATAAGCGAAATGACACTTATTTACGCATTCTTTAAGAATCAGAAGTTTTATGAATCTTTAATTTTTACAAGCGAAAATGAATGATACAGACACGCAGTCGGCTGATTTATGTTATTTCTTAACACTAGAAGTGTATTCTTAAAATTAAAAGAGAAATAATAAGAAGACTTATGAACGAGTAATAAAAAAATCATTCTTAGTGGACAATTGTCTTATATTCATATTTCAGAATATATAGTAAAATTCTGAAGTTATTATTTTAGTCACATTTCTAATCCTTATAATAAATATAATCTAACGCAGAATGCTTGGAAGTATTTTTTCAGCGTCTTTTGTTTAGAAAGGGAATTGCACTCCAATAAAATATTAAATCTGTTTCATAAGTTAGATATCAGAATGACAGATTCTTCCGTAACATATTGAACTGTATATAATTTATCATCTGTGCTACTGATCCGGCTGTAGCTAAACTCAATTAATCAAAATGATATCAGATCTCCTATCATTTCTCATTGATTCAATTACATACATGTATAGGGGAGATTTGCTGAATTCGAACTGGCGCCTAGATTGGACCAGGATAATAACTCCAGTTCTATTAAATAGGTGGAATGTAAAATTAACAAATTAGATTTTGACGATGTAAACGGACGTGAAATCATTATGAGATATAGCGGCAAGCGGTTCCATTCTGAGAATAAGTATTTAGATTTACGCATCGATCATTTAATTATTTTAACAAAAGACTAAAATCTCTTACGCTGTTTTCAATTAAATAGGAAAATATGTTATGTCCTCAAATACTACATTTGTTTGGCTACAACTTACTGTAATATTTTCATTAAAAAAAATTGTAATATCAGAATAAAGATTTGTTTTGCTTCTGTCTAAAAATTGCTTAAATTGGACCATTAAAAATTTCTTAAACTGAACCGTTTAAATCACGAGTTCTTCATAATACTTCTACCACTATGCATCAAAAGAATTTCTATGTATTCCAAATCAGGCAACTTTAACCTATTGTCTGTACACATAAGTGTGCTTTGCAAGGAAGAGTTAATCAGTTATGCTTATAAGAGTTTAATTTTCATTCAAAAATCAAGTATTGACTTAATCTTGATTTATTTCATGTTTTTTTAGTTTTAAATAAATTTTTAAATTACAGAAATTCTTGATTGTTAATTAATAAATAATTTGCATAGATAGTTTGTCAATGGAAGATTTACTTTCATATATATATATATATATATATACTCACAGACATATATATGTATAACAGACTCACATGGATGGGATTTAATTAGAGATATCTTCAAATTTATTTATAAAAAATTTAATTTATCACATAACACTTCCAATAAGAAAGACATTGAATATTGTACTTTCCTTTTTATGAACAAAAAGTATGACAAATGTAAATTTTCTGCTATATTAGATAAACATATTGATTGCTTCCCTATAAAAAATATTAAAATTAAACGTGCATTTAAATATAACACACAATTAGGCAGAATGATTTTTAACTATAATAATATAAAAGAAAGTAATACGAGTGATGATTGCAAGTGTTTAAATTATTATGATTTCCTGAATAAAGATCATGGACATGTAATTACTGGAGATTTGAATATTGTTGGAAATGAAAAACTTAGAGAATTAATGAGTAAAGGTACAAAGCATCGAATGGCTATAGCTAATAGTAATGAAATTATTAAAAATCAAATTAAAAAAGATATTGAGCAATTTATATTGACTATGGCAATAAAATATAGTTTGCCTTTAGAGGCATTTAATGAATATAGACATAAAACATTATTAGATCTTTTTAACTATAATTTTAAATCTAAGGATTTTATTAGATATCCTGATATTAAAAAACATATTAAAGAATTGCAAACAGATTTTGTAGTAGTTTATATAGACAAAGTGCCCAGTAATTTTGCTATAATTTGTAAATATTTTTACAAAAAAATACTTAATGATCATATTATTAATAGTGATATTTATAGAGAGACAAAATTAGGTGATAGAGAAATCTCTAATAGAATTCAAGCCTTCCATAAAAAATTGGGAATTAATTATATTAAAAAAGCTTATCCTCACATCTTTCTTACACCAAAATTTCACAAGAGTCCTCTTAAATTTAGAAGTGTTACTAATGGTTGCAATACTTATATTACGAAATCAGGTAAACTCTTGCAAAAATACATACAGACAGTGATAGAGAATTTAAATAAGCAAAAAGATACAATTATAGTAAATAACAGTGTAGAGATATTAAAGGTAATTAAAGATGTAGAAATAACTAGTGTACATACTTTTGACTTCCAGGATTTATTTAATAGTATAGATATTGATGATTTAACTAATACACTGGTAAATATACATAAAGATTATGATCTTAGAAAAGATATTAACATTAATAATTTTAAAATTCTTATTAATCTTGTTCTAAAAGAAAATTATATCTTTTTTGATAATAAGATTTTCCATCAAATTAAAGGATTACCTCAAGGAGGCCCAGCTAGTAATAGTTTAGCAAATATTTATCTTCACTACTATGAGAAAGATTTGAATAATTATAGCCATAGTATATTATTCCGTTATATAGATGATTTAATACTATTCAATAAAGAAATTGGCATTAAGCCACGTATTGACTTTTATCCTGATTATTTAAAACTTATAAAAACTAATGGCAATGAATTAGCTGCAGAATTTTTAGATCTAGATATTAAAATCATAGATAATAAATTAGTAACAGATATCTTTGATAAAAGAAATGCATTTAATTTTCAAATTAATAAATTCCCTTTCTGGAATAGTAATCTTAGCATTTCTGTCTTCAAGAATTTAGTAAAAAATTATATAATTAGAAATAATAATTTAGTAACAGACATTGATATTAGAATTAAAAACATAAGAAATTTTTACTCCATTGCCCAGGATTATGGATTTCCTATAGGTTTTCTAAGAGCATATATAGATAAGAAATATTTAGGTCATTTAAAATAAATCTCTCATATTGGTTTATAAAAGAATATTTTTATTTATTTGTTAGTGGGATAGTGTTTTCACTCATTCTATTCTTATTGTGTAGTTTTATTCAAATTTGGCTATAGATTTATTCGTTTCAACTTTATTACATAGATGGCGCCAGGATCTTTCAAGTGAAAAATTCCTTTTTAATAGACATTTTTAACTTTTTTCTAATATTTTCTAGATAACTAAATGTATTGCAATTTTTAGTGTGTTTTTGAGAATTTTAATATAGGTATCTTAATAATTCATGATATCAGAAATTAATTATATTATTTAGTCAATTCTGCTAATTCTTGGTAAGATTTTTGGTTGTGGCAACAAGTGATGTCAATATGCATGGCGGGCTATATTGAAAGAGATGAATTCTGGTAAGTTTAAGAGGAGACACAGATTAGTTTATGTTTAATGTAAAGTATGGGTAATTTATTGAATTATATATTTAATGTCTTTAATGCAATATCTTAGTGCAATATAATTATATATTTACTGTCTTTAGTGCAATATCTTAGTGCAATATAATGATATTTACATATTCTATCCTGAATTTTAGTCGTTTATATATATTCATGCTTTATAGTTAGGGTTAGTATAAGATTTTTCTTTCTAAATTCTTTCATTTTAGGGTATGTTACCCTGTCTGTTTTTTCAACAACAATAGTAACAGGGATGGTTTGTACAAAAAAATTAATTTAACCTGGCTAAAGCTTGTCCACAGCCAAGCTGCTATTTTCATTGTTGAAAACTCCATTTACTTGGATTGCCTATTTCATTATTTTTAATAACAACCGTGTTCTTTCACTTTTGACATATATGTTTAAACTTGATTTTTGTTTATGGTATCATTAGTAATTTCAATTTAATAGATTTTATTTAAAAGTGATGTATTGTTCTAATAATGAATATTTGATATAGGATTTAATTATTGTTTATTTCTGTATGTTTGTATACTGGTTTTATTTGGATTTAGATTATATATATATATATATATATATATATATATATATAATGTTTTCTTTGTTGCAGTTATAAAACAGCCGAGTTGTTAACCAATTTGCTTTATTATAAAAATATTTTGGAGAGTGGCGGACATACCAACATCTTAGTTGAAGTTTTAAGTGAAAGTGTGCAGAAAATCCCCGATTATCTTACATAAGGGAATAACAATATAACACGTGATCAAAGTGAAGGGAATATTGGTATTTTTAATAAATTGCGTAAGCGTTTAAGGAAAGATGCGTGGCGTCAAGTAGTCGCTGATTTCGCGATTTGTGCACTAGTGGAAACGATTAAAATATTCTAAATATTCTTTCAGTAATAAATATGCTAAGACGAGAGATTTAATATACCACCAGCGCGGGAAATAGAACGAAGCTGGAGTTTAAGAAAAGTGATTTTGGAATACACTAAGACTTTAAAATATATAATATTAGAATTTGAAATAAAATTAAGTGAAATTATTACATATATATATATATATATTATTATTATTATTACGAACATGGGAAATCTCTTCACTTCCCAGCAATGTTAGTCTTATGGTTAGGAAAAGAGTTTTATATGAGTAAGTATGGAATGACATACAGCGCCCAGGACTGTGAACCTGACCTTAACGTCGAAGTTGGCGACAAATAGGAGATTCGCTAACATGCGATTATTTTCTCGATATCTCTATTAGGAAAGAAGATTTACAGAATGTACTAGATGATTCCATGTGACGTCACGATCAGTCAAACTAGGGTATATAAAAGGAGGGATGTCTTCGGAATGCGAATAAGGAGTTTGGAGTTTCGTTTGCACTGCGAGCTGGAAAGCCGGTGAGCTGAGCGCTATTGAGAGTCATTATTAGTGATTTGCTGACTGTTTTTGTTGCTAAATCCGAAAGTGTTGTTATTGTTATTATTAGTGAGCTGTTGTCTGTTTGCGTTGCTAATCTGTATAAGAATTATTGATCCTGTTACCTGCGCTTCGTATTCTCCTGAATAAACCTTCATTCTATATTATCCTGCTTGTTGGACTGTCTTAACCGTACGATTTTTATAACACTGGTGTCAGAAGTGTGATTGCCAGTGTATGGTGAATACAAGATTGCAAACGAAGATGTCTGAGAACACTATAATGATATGTTTCGTTTGGTTCTGCTAGAGTTCCCCATTTCAGACAACTGGAAGAAACGTGATCACCATGAAGCTCCGCGTTTATGCTCTTGCAAATTTCGTTCACCAGTTGTTACTAATTTTTATGCTGAAAACTTGGGATCACTTTTATTTTGCGGACGAAAATATTGTTGAATGCTGCATTATCATCAATTTTTCCAAAGGCCCTCACCTCATGCATTTTGTCGTTATACTATGTACCACACTGTTTCCTATAAGTCCGCTCCTTTTCTATTTCTCAGTTTTTATCATGAAAATGTAGAATATTCTTCGTTCTTTTGCGTTGCTAATCTGTATAAGAGCTATTGCTCCTGTTACCTGCGCTTCGTATTCTCCTGAATAAACCTTCATTCTATATTATCCTGCTTGTTGGACTGTCTTCAACGTACGATTTTTGTAACACTGGTGTCAGAAGTGTGATTGTCAGTGTATGGTGAATACAAGATTGCAAACGAATATGTCTGAGAACACTATAATGATATGTTTCGTTTGGTTCAGCTAGGATTCCCCATTTCAGACAACTGGAAGAAACGTGATCACCATGAAGCTCCGCGTTTATGCTCTTGAAAATTTCGATCACCAGTTGTTACTAATTTTTATGCTGAAAACTTGGGATCACTTTTATTTTGCGGACGAAAATATTGTTGAATGCTGCATTATAATCAATTTTTCCAAAGGCCCTCACCTCATGCATTTTGTCGTTATACTATGTATCACACTGTTTCCTATAAGTCCGCTCCTTTTCTATTTCTCAGTTTTTATCATGAAAATGTAGAATATTCTTCGTTCTTTTTTCTCAATTAATATTCACTCCAGGATTTTCATGATCCTTCGTAGGAACAAACCAGCATAAAATCCATAAACCCTTATAGCAGTAAATCAAATAATCATCAAAAATATTTTATTTCTATCTTTAGCTATCATTGTGAATTTAAAAAAACAAAAGTAAATATCTATGGAAGATCATATTCTCTTTATAAAATCTTAATTCTAAATGCAAATAATTCATTCATGTTAAGAATGAAGTTTGGCTTGACCTGAATTTCGTCCTTTTCGTGACCTGATGTTTAATTGTGCTCAAAACCAATTAAATTTCATTTATCGAACCTGTCATTTATCGAATGTGATGCACATTCATCCAAATGTTGTACTATATTTTTTAAATCACAGCATATAAGATGTATATAAATTCTCATAAATAATAATTTTTTTACCAAAATTTGATTTCGAATGTTTATAAAAAATTCTTTTCAATAGATATCAATATAATCATTCTATTCATAAATATAAAATTTATTTTTTACAAGCATGAAAATAAGTATACAATTTGTGCTTATCTTACATCATTAAACAAGTCTAAAGATAAGAATTTCATTTTGCAGACTAACATACATAAATATAGATACGGCAGAATTGTTCAATAATGACAGTCGAAAAAATAGGCTCCCAACACGTTAAAATGGCTCAGAACAAATTAATTTATCCATCATAAATTCATTTATTGATATCCATGCATCCTTCAACATATTATTTATTTTAATTCATTTAAAAATTGTTGCAAATTTGGAAATCGCCTAAACTTTTGAAATCATGTTGAATAAAACTGTAAAATATAAATAAATATCCAAAAACGTGTTGTTATTTCAACGGAATCGATTCAAGTTTCCATTAAGCAGATTCATCTAGAATACTGTAAAGAACGTCATTTATTATTTTTCTCAAATTGCGTTTCGATACATATGTTACACTCAGTTTATTTTCCTTTAGAAATGTATAAGGTTTCAGAAAATATCCCATTCTGACAGTTGTTAGGATTCCAAACGTCTTCCAACGCATCATATTTTCTTGTTCATTTTATTCGTCTCTCTGCCTTTCAGCGAACGGGAGTATTATTGAATCAGGATTATTTGAGATTCATCTCGTCAACAGAAGCATGAGAACACATACAAAATGAAACACATTCACACACGAAAAGGAAATACCGTTTCTGCCCCATAAACAGAATTTAAGCAACATTGCGAGATGAAAACTGAGAATTTTTCTATGACAAAAGGATACTACGATGGAATTTCGAATAATCTAACATTCTGAACGAAAACTATTTTTTTCCATTCCACATAGATTCAGAGAATAGAATTTCGCTTTAGGATTTTCTCCGAATACAAGAGTATTTATACAAGTTTGAAGAAATAAATAAGTTTCTGTTCTTTGCAAACTATTTCCGATATTTAGTCATCATGAAGTGTGTATATATATGTTGAAATAATATTGGTATTTGGAAATTGAAAAAAAAAATATTTTGTTGAATAATGTAATTCCCGAAAATTCCAATTCATTATATTAAAAAGGAAAGAAATATCTCATGGAAATTTGAAAGTGACCAAAATTCAAGATCTTCACACAAGCTGGTATGATAAATTAATGATAGTTAATTTTATATTATATAATACATTTGATTGTTTTCAATTTATTTATTTGGACCTCTATGAAATTTCACATAAATTTCAACTCACATAAATTGAATATAAAATTTCATACATGTTATTATAGTTTCTTTATTGTTTCATTGCTACATATGAATCCTATTACAGGCAAAAAGACATTGACATTGTTTGATTTAACTATTTAACAGATTCCCCCAAACGTCATCCATGAATTGAGTTATCGTAATTTTAAACTTATGAATTAAAATTAATTCATTCATAGAATTCATAATTTACTAAGAAAATTGTATTGAATTTATTAACCTCTCAGGCATCTTTTCTATGGACTCTGAAAAGAATCAACGAGGTAAAATTTTCTCAGAACAGCATGCACCCATCTAATTCGAAGAAAAGAGAAAATTAATTGAACATTATCTGAAGATTATACAGATTTCACTATGCTTAATTCCAGATGAAGTATTCTGTTTCAGAATTGGAAATATTCTTCATATGCAAAACAACAAAAATCATTGCAATTCATTTATTAAGTGAATTTAAATTGTTTATTACTATATATGACAGAAACGGGAAATTAATCAGATTTAATTTAAACTTATCTCGATTAAACTATATCTGAAGATTATCCATGTTTCAGTATGCCTATTTCCAGATGAAGTATTCTGTTTCAGAATGAGAAATGTTGTCTAAAATATTCTTTATTTGTAGTTCAAAGTAAATCATTGCAATTAATAATTAATTGAAATTAATTGCAATTAATTGAATTTAATTGCAGTAAAATAGATTTCCAAAACAGTTCGAAACCAGTTATATTTTTTAAAACGATCCTCAAACGTTAATTACGGTATTGTTGCTGTCTAAATATATCTGAAATGGATTGATTCATACTGCAGAAAGAAAAGACATTAATTACCTATGAAAAAAATATGTTTCCAAATCAAACCTTCCAGTAATAAAACATGAGACAACTTTTTAACAGGAAAGAGAACACAATGGGAACATTTATTACTTCAGCATTTTTACGGTTCCGCCTCATTTAATAGCAGCCATTTTTATTCTGCAGAAATATATATTTTTACACCGAGCAGTAGCCCTGAATTTGTATGGTCTCTTGAGGAATCTATCCCATGTATCACACGTCCAGTTCGCACCGATCAAGGGAAAATGTGATATAGACCGTAAAAATATGAACGACCTCCTTCCAAATGCTGAAAATGTTTCGAAGAAAAATGAATCATCTTGCACTAGACCATTTCTAATATCTTCTGTGCAGCATATAATATTTATTTTAACTCCGTTTTGCATTTAGATGTATGGATATGTTTTCGATAACATTTCTAAAATAAACAAGCAAAGCAATTTTGGCACATAATTGGATTTTTATCACATTAAATGTTCATGCATGCGTTTAATCTCGATCTAAACATCAGCAGTTATATTATCCTTTCTGCAGCAAGTAATATTTATTTTCACTGAATTTTACACGATATTTATAAACAGCATTCGATAAATATTTCTAAACATCTTACTTAAACATTTTCAGAATAAATAGTCTAGATGCTTTTGGATATCTATTTCTTCAAAATGCTTGTTCATCTAGTAAATACCAATCATGCATGTATTTTTCTTATTTTCTAGACATATATTGGCAAACCAAATTTTAGAATAATAAATTTTAATTTAGATGCAAATTTAAATATTTTTAAAAATAAACCTCCTTTTATATTACTAAATAATATTCAAGCAATGTATCTCATTCTATATATTTTGCGCTTATTATTAGCGATATCTATCCCTTGCTCGCTATCGCTCGCAAACCTTTGCGTATTCTGGAATCTTCAGTTAAGCGCTTCTAGAAGTTCTGAATGCCATATCGGACAGCATTAATAAAATTTACATAAATTATATGATAATTTTATAATCTAGATCTTTTAAGAAAGTATATCAAACCACATTATTTTCTGCTTAAATGATGAAAATTGAAGTTGAATGTAGGCTTTGTGTCAAATGAGCGTTTTCTATATCCCTTTAAGAATTGTTGATAAAACCACATAAAAATGAATACATTGGAAATAGAACTTACTTCAGTAGGTATTTTACACATTAAAACGTTAAAAATATGCAGCTGAAATGTTTTGCTTTAAATGATATCACGAGTATATATTTACAACATTTGTAATTTTATTTGTATGAGCTGTTATGTTTCCCTTTGTAAGATCAAATTAGCTTGGAAATCGTAAAACTGTAAAATAAAAATTCTTAAAAATGTTTGAATGTGTCATTAAGTGTTTAAGTATTAATTGATAAGGTAATTAATTTTTTGAAAATGATTAATTTTAAGCATCAGATAAATTAGTATTAGATGAAATATTTTTACTTTAAATAATGTTCTTTAAGTTTAAATTATTTCATTTTAGAATAACTAATTTATTTAATTTAATATTAACCATATTAACTAAGATTCCACAATGATTATCAGCTAAAAAGCTTTTGTATTAAATAGAGTATTAAATATAGAAATTTTGTATTAAATATTAAATTATTAAATAGAGTTTAATAGTTTCAATAATAATTTAATAAAGTTAATAGTTTCAATAATTGAAAAGTTTTAAAAATCATTATAGTAATAATTTAATAAGAGTATTGGTATTCCTTTCAATGATGACTTAAATGTTTTGAGTTCATACGTCTACAGGTTGGCACAGGACCATCTTATCAAATTTGAGCGCCCTGGACTAGAGTAATGTAGTGCCCCATTAGAGCCGTAGCTAAGAATTTAAGGGCCTGTTGCCTAACGAAAATACCTACTTAATACAATAATTTATGAGCAAAGTAAATAAATCAATAAAATAGAAAAAAAATAAATAATTTTCCCTGTTCTCTGATTAACGCTTTACGATTTTAGAAGTAAGCTTCCATACTTTAGGTAACTTCTATTACCCGCATAATTTAGAATTTTTCTCACTTAATGCCGCTGTATGAATATTTTTGGAAACTATATATACATGTTTGTGCCACATTAAAAAATCGATGACTGTCTAGTTACGACCCCTCATCATATGGTTACTTTAACATATTAAAAAAATTGAAAATATTTATTTTGGAATAAAATTAAAATAAAATTAGTATTGTAAATAAATTTTTAGCTTCTTTGGAACAATGGTACCTCTGGGCCACAGCCCAATTAGCCCATTGGATAAGATGGCCCTGGGCGGGCACCAAATTGCGAATCTACAACATATTTAGTCGATAGACTCATCGGTGACTGTAAGTTTTAGAAACCACTTACCCCATACCACTCTTACGCTTAAAGTAAGATAACATTATCCTAGATGCATCGAGTCCATCTGAAAGCGTTTGTTTATAACACCCAAGGTGCTTCAGGTAATAGACCTCAGATTTTACAACGCCAACAAAAAGCCACCCTGTAGGCATTGGATCTGGGTGGGACAAAGACACTTGAACGATGGATCAAAATCTCATCTGTAAGATAACCAAGATCGCACTATAACTTCGTTGCAGTAAATAGATCCCCTGATTGTAGCACTTACAGTTCAGACTGGATCTTTTATAGCCAACTCTCTGTGATTGATGGTGGTTGAGGGTGGGGTGTTTTAGGGTCTCCTACATAATGTAAGTTATATGGAGGTTATAAAATTTGAAGATACAGCCGCATTGATGGACTTTTCGTGCTGAAAGTTGTATTCTGTAATAATGTGATACATTATTAATCAAAGCATAGCTTACAGTACTCAATCAACTCGAACTAAACGTTTTTTCAAAGGAATTGTCATTTCGAACAATTAGTGTTATTGCTTTTTTACTTTTAAGGGACAACTGACGAACTTTTTCTACATGGCAAAATTTTTGCAATGACTCCGTAATATATGCGATAGAAAATTGCCATCAATATATTTATGAATAAATAAATTGGATTCTCTGGTTGAAGTTGGCAAAAGTGAAAACTCTCCAACACAATTCGGCCTGAGAGTTCTCCAACACAAAATAAAATTGCTTAAAATTATTTGTACAAATGAGAAAGAAAAATGTGAAGGCTGAATTTTTATTTAAAATTTTTTTAAGCATTTATAACACTAATGTTTTATAGTAAAAATCAGTTACTATTATGAATATTAATACTTTAATTAAATCCATGAATGAAAATAAGATCACACTTTCCCCATTGTCCTTAATAGAAAAGTAGTATTTTTTACTTGCCGCATATAAAATAATCCATTCAAAATTATATCATAAAAATGTTATCTGCCTTTATTTTACTTTTTGCTTTCTTCGCTAAATTTTTGGAATTTTTTCTCTTCGCAATAATGACAGTAAATATTTTATACGAGATTTGAAGAGGTTTATGCATGTATAATAACAATATCTACATAAGCAGAATCATCATGACATGAAAATTCCATAATCTTATATTATTTTTATCATCAATATAGCGATAGAATAAAAAAACTAGGTAAAAGAAATAAATTTCGTTTATGCTACGTTAGTATTACATTACGATTTAAAAATGTTAAAATATGTGCATGATTCTAAAACTAACTAATCGCAATAAATAAGGAACACCGGAAAAGTATTATGCATTTTAAAATGTGAAATATTTATTTTTTTGCCATGGGCGATGTATTATATTTCTCATCTTCATTTATACGTGCCAGTTCTAACATCTGAATCTTTCAGAGAATTTCTGACTTATTTATTGAGATATAATTGTAGATTTTGTTGATAGTTTTGTAAAATTATGAATCTATTGCAGATGCACTCTTATAAAGGTAATATAAAATTAGACTATCAGTCAGTATATCATATAATGATAATTTGCTATCCAACACAATAAAGAGCAGTTTACAATTAGAGATGACTACAGAAGATTGTATCATGTGGAAAATTAAATAAATTATATTTCTTGAATCCACTTTTTACATAACATCTAAAATCAAGAAAAAAACATTTAGAGGAAATTACAATACACATGCTCTCTAATTACAAAATATTGTAATAATCATTTGTGCATTTCAGTTTTAATTCAAAGATATTTATCTTTTAATTCAATAGAACTGGATATTTTTAATGACCTAGCTAAAATCTAAAACACTTTGTATTCGAATTCTTATTATCTTTCATGCTTTAATCTTAATTTCTTTCTGTTTCAAAGGAATCACCTCTACCTAAGGAAACATTCAATTACAAGAGGACAACTCTATTACTGCAGAAACATCACTATGTTAAAATCATCTTTGTACTTTACTGATTAGTTTCCTGTTGATTGACTCATTCATGTTGTTGATTTAACTACTAGACTCTGAATTTTTGGATGATCACCCTCTTTATATAACTATATTTTAATTTCAAAGTGGTGATTCAGATAAAATCTGTAAATATCGAAATATGATTTAACAATATTTTTTTTAAAAAAAACCTTTATTTCATGAAATTCCTGTCTTAATTATTTTGAATCTTATTCTAATTCCTGAACAATTTTTTAAATTGTTGTTTTTAATAGTAATTACAAAAGTAATACTTTTCAACTTTTTATTAATATAATGGTAGGGCTAAGAGATTGCAGTTAAAGACAATTTACCCAACATATTTATTCTTATTAGATAATAGATATTATAAATCTATTTTATAGCATACACCAGAAAAATAAAATAGAAGTTTAAAACCGGCAGTAAAGCCCTATTCAAAAAGTTATATACTATATAGTTATATAGTTATATATTATTATTTAAACTCGAATAGAGTACTCAAAGAATGTTTTTTAAACCAACTTCTCTGTAATGATAGGTTAGAAGTGCAGTTTTATTGTGTATGTTAGAACTTTACATTATAATAGACTTTCCTTATCCGAATTTTATCGTTACAGAAATATTTGGCAACGTTATGTACTAAGATGATATTAATCCAATTTAATGCATATGTTACCGGCAATGTGTGAAATGCCGGCATTCTATAGAATACCTAGGCATTTTATAGAATGCCGGGCGTTTTTAGGCAAAATATGAAATATGAGATTTATTATATACTTTTCCTAGGCATTGTATATAATACCTAGGCATTCTATAGAATGACAAATGCTATTTAGACAAAGTATGTAAAAAGTTCATAATAAGGTTATTATTTAAAAGGCGTGCATTCCTCAAAAATACAAATGTTATTTAGAAAAAATAATAAAAGAGCACCATTAAAAAAATCTTTTATTCAAAATTCGTAAAGCAAAATGAAAGTTTTCATATCAAAGTTTATGTCTATCTTATTAAAGAAAACAAAATAAATTGTGAATCTACTTTTTACATCAAGGAATCAAATAATTTTATTTTGAATTGCACTTAACTTTATTTCTTATACAATCAAATCGGCGATTTATTTCATACTTTGCCGGTTTGTCATTTGGCATTCTATAGAATACCTAGGAAATGTGTAAAATATAAATCGCTTCATACATTGCCGGCTAGTTTTAGGCATTATATACAATGCCTTTCAAACTTTGCCGGTAACACATACACCAGAACAAGAATAAGTGAATTGTAAAAATTGATTGAAAGTCCTTTTCAAAATTTATTCTTTTTTATTCAAAAGCCAATTTAGTGCTTGAAAGAATACTTTTAAACCCACTTCTCTACATTTATAGGTTAGAATTTCAATATTATTGCTCATGTTAAACTTTATAATATACTTTCCTTATCAGGATTTTATCGTTACAAAATATTTGACAACATTAAGCATGCTATAAATCTAATTCATAGCCTACACCAGAATAAGTATGAGTAAGGTGTAAATGCTGCTTGAAAGTCCTTTTCAAACAAACTAGAATCTTTAACGTCATCACAGTATTCCAAATAATGTTCTTTAAATGCACTTTTCTAGAATAATGTGTATAAGTGTAGCATTATTGTACATGTTAAAACTTAATATTATAATAGACTTTCCTTATCGGAACTTTATCGTTACAGAGATATTTAGTAACATTATATACTTAGATGCTGTAAATCTAATTTATAGCATACACCAGAGCAAACGAAACTGGGAAGTGGGATTACTACAGGACGATGTTGCAGACGACAGACCCTTTAATGAATATTTCTGGTGTTACTACACCTTGGCGTAGCACGGACGGAGAAATTGATTTATATGGGAGTCGGCAGAAGACGCCCAAAGGATAGGCTTTATATTATTTGTCGCCCCCTTTTGCTTTCTGGGCCGAGGCAGCATAATTGAATAGAAGGGACGGAGCAGCCAAGGAAGTGGGACCTAAGTCAACACCGGAACCTCAAAAGATCGATGGTAACGAAATTCCGAAGCTCAAATTAGAGCTTCCATTCTTTGCTGCGGGTTATGATTTCGTGCTTAGCTCGGTTTGTGTGCACGCCAGCCCATCTTTCTGACGTCACACAAGATTACTGTGAAGTACGTCTGCAATTGCTATGCAATTAGCATAGAGTGTGCGGCTGGAGAATGTGAGAATGAAGAACTAATTTCTTTGGAGAAAAGATGAAGAATTGTAATAATATTTCTTTTCACTCACGCGCGAATAAATGGAATAACACTCACAGTCTAGTGAAGCGAATGTTCTTTCAGGGCTGGTCATGCTATTTGGTTTGTATTTAAATGCATACATCTAATATCTTATTAAATGACTTTGCTGTGATGTAGAAATTTTGTCTTACTTTCGAGTTAATAAATTATTTCGACGGACTTAAGCAAAATAACTGGTTACATTTCTGTGCAAGAATATTGCTTGCTATAAAATGAACGAATTATTTTTTTGAAGGTATATTATTTTTGTCATGACTTTTTTGTCCCATTTTTTCTCCTACAGGATGACGAAAAGCAGAAGCAGATATTTTACTGTAGAATTTTTATAAATACACAAAATTACAAATAGTATCTTGACCTTAATCTATCATCTGTTAGCTATAGTGGGTAAATTTTTAAAAGCAATTGAGAGCTTTTATGTCCATTAAAATGCTTTACTGAATAAGAAATTAATTTTAGCATTTAGTCCCACAGAAAATTAATTTTAATTAAAGTTCTTCTTTTATTTAATTTCAAGAAAGCATGTTGTCTCTTTTTTCCATCAAATCTACATAATAGTCTGAGAAGACAGTTGTCTAAGTAATCGATAGTATCACTTAAAAGACGTTTGCTCATATACCCCTGGAATAAAGTTTGCAAAAATATTTTGCTACAGAAGGTAATTTTAAAAGCTGTTCCTGAACTGAAATTCTTCGTCATATGACGTTGAGTATTATAAAAGAGACTGGCTTCTCATTTGATAGAAACAGTTTGAGCGTTCCTGGTAGAGTATCCATTGCTGAGCATACGATTTAGTAGAATTCATTAAATAATAAATTAGTGACATTCATAGTATTCAACGAGTTTCTAAAATATTCTGTTTTGTCTCAGTAAAGCCTTTGAGGCACCTAGAATTTTTATAAGGAGTGTAAACTTAATTTACTTCAGTATCAGACAATTTGTTTCTTGTGTTTTGCTAAAAAATGGCATAACTTTAAACATGAGCTTGCACCTGAACTTTTTTCGAGAAAGTAAGATAAATAGGCCACTGTTTTGTTAGCAGTATATTGAATTACCCCTATTATCACAAGATATTTTATGATAGCCCCACGATGTTACCACTATATTCTGAATGCCGTACTACATTGTAAAGATATCGTATGAATACTGTAGAACATTTTGTGCTAATAGGGAGTATTGAGTGCGTGTACCTTTAAAAAAATGGAAGAGCAACGAATATGTGTGACATCTATCATAAAAATTACAAACTAATTTATTGAAATAGTTCAACAAATTTATGTAGAGGTATAAAATATGACAGAACATCCACCATAGACGATCTGAAATGCCCTTCAACGTCACGTGACAAATTCAGTTCGAGGAAGTACATAATTTGATTCATACAAATTCTTTTTTTAATGTCAGTGGGAATGTGGAAAATAAGCATCAGCATAAATTGATATCATACAGTTTTTACTTATAATCTGCAGACGCATCGCATTGCAGCAAAAATTGAGGCTTCTTTCTTGGCTAATGAGGAATGTATGAATCGTGTCACAGTTACTCAGGCGTTGATGGATGATTCAACCTTGGATCAGAAACCTGTTTTAACACTCTATATTTGACCCTGTAACCTTTCGTTGGTCCCCCAAAGCTGAAATCCATAAAAAAGGCGGAGATTTCAAACAATAGAAGAGAGAGAGAAATCTTCGGAGTGGTTCCAAAAAATGATTATCAAAAGCCATTCAGGTAATAAAGGACACATTGAAAGAGATCTATAAATAAAAAAAGGAATTTATTTTAAAAGACACAAGTGGCCTGAAAAAGCTTTATTAGATATCATTGATTTACTTTAAACGTTTCATTAGTCTCTGTAGAGACTATAAATATGTTAAAGTCTGTAACAAAATATTCTTGAATTCTAACAGAAAATGTAACACCAAAGTGCTTTATTAGAAATAATATTAAATTTTCTGCATGTGGATTTGAAAAATATTCAGAAATTCATTTCTTGCCAATACCTATTGATAAAAACCGTGATATTTAAGAAGTAATAATAAAAAAACTCATAAAAAGATTTCGATTTAATATTAAAGAACTGTATATAAATTTAGGTTAAGACACATATACAGGTATTATACCCACGGATAAGATGATGTTTGCATGTAATATAACTACTGAATGAAACTTTATACGCAGATAATATAGCTGCGGAGAAACATAATTTACAACAGATGAATATTCTATTCAATTCCTTTTTTCTTAAAGGAATAAATTAAAGGTATTAGAAAAAATATATATAGCACATTTTAATTTCTAGGACAATTGAAAATATGAAAAGGAGTAAAATATATACAAAATTTAACTTCACAAACTTAAATTTTTAAAGAAGTCATCCATAATTTAAGTTCTTGATCACAGTACTCATCTGCCGAGAGAGGGGAAAAACAACATATACGAAGCCTGTAGCCTGTGACTAGAATTGAAATGCTTAACCGAATAAGCATGGTAATTTACATTTTGTCAATGGGATTATTTGTAGACTTAAGCTTGTAGACTATTGATTTTGGATCTCCTTTCACGATGGTGAATAAGAAATCTTCTGATCTATGCAGCATGACGGAATTGGAAATTTTATTTTGATTAAGAATTTGAAATACTGTTTTATTAGTGAAATCTTAACACTTCATTAAATATATTATCTGGTAAATTAAATAAAATTGATGGAAATCAGCACTCGAAATCAAACTAAGTAAATGTATCATATGCGTCCATTGAAAACATAAAATCTCGCTTAGCAAGCAGTACATGACATTATCTCAAGTACAAAATGAACAGTCCTACAGAAAAGAAAAATAACAGAAAAAAAGTAATACAGTAGGAATATTATATTCGACCATAATCAGCAAATATCAATTTAGTCACAGTTATTATATCTAAATATAACGTTTCATCCATAGTTATAGTACTTAAAAAAATCTCTTCCTAATTTTGGTAATACAGATCTGTAAACATTTAAGTAAATGGAGAAAAGATATGCGATATAAATGTACAGAACAAGACTGAACTCGTAAATTATTTTAGATCTTAATGTATTCTAATTTCAGCGATACGAAATTTATATAATCCTCATTTACTTAAACTTGAAGTGTTTCATGTCAGATAAAATTTTTCACTCTCTTTTTCTCTCTCTTTCTGGCTTGCAAGAATTCTGAAACATTGCATAATTGTGTGTTTCTGATAACAATATAAGATTTTATCTTTTCAAATATAATTATCAGGTATTTGGCTAATCGTTATTCGATTTTGATTTCGTATCAAAGCTGCCATCTGGTAGTGAATATCAGAATTATCTGAGAAAATGGTTAATAATATTTATAATAATGAAATATGAATTGTATTGAAGATTTAAAAGTTAAAAAAAATAATAATGTGTTTTTAAAAAACACATTTTTATCAATGAAAAGAAAAGAACAAAATAATTTCTTTATCAAAAATAAAAAAACAAGAAATTGTAAAAGCTACAGGCATTGAAAAACTAATATATGGATATTAAGCATATATCATAAAATAATCTAAAGAAATTAGGCTAATATCATAAAATAAATCTCGAATATTCTTAAACATTAAAAGTGTATTATAAATATAATTCAAATTCCAATTTATTACATATTTTTAACAGTATCTCAAGCTTTTACGATTATTTTACCTCCAAAAGTTTTATATAAAATCTTATTTTAATAACAATTTTGTTAGATGATTTGATGTAGTATTTCTTAAATCTGCGAAGATCCAATGAGTGAATGACAATTGTGGTTCAATCAATAGAAGAAAATCAAGATATATTATTCTAGATTTATCGAAGTGCTTAATTAATTTAAGGTAGAATCGAGCGGTCGATTGTTCTGAAAGATATAGAGAAGCATCAGCTTTTGTATCATTCAGAGAGAATGCCAGATAAGTGTAATTTTCTCTTTCTTCTGCCTCACTGCCTTTCCATATTCTGGCCTAATTCAAGATTATCGATCTTTCTTTCTCCGCTTGGGATTTTGAGGAATAAACTTAATGTATTGTGTGTTAAGTTATTGTGATTAATGTTTAGCACTGTTTAACACACTATTCTGATTGCCTTGGTATATTTAGTAACCAATGCTTGGCGAAATTTCTGCTACATTTAATGTTTTTTCGTGTGTGAACACCTCAGCAGTGTTCAATAAATGACACTCATTCTGATCCACCCGACTCTTCTGAACAGAAATAATAATTACTTAATTTGTAATCATTCCATATAATTTTTCCCATAAAATATTCAAGAAACAGATTCTTATTGCTGAATGAAAAATATATCACAAACTAAATTTCAAAGCCCTTTCCCAGGAGGGTTTTCCGCTGTTTTGTGATGATAAATATTTGTTTCTGCTTTTTACGCTATTTTGATTACCAGGGTATAATCGGGAAACATTGTTGGACTAAATTATAACTACTATATTTAATATTTTCCTCTGAACATCGTTAGACAGAGTATTCAGTTAATTGCATACATTGAAACGAAATACAGCACTAAATTGCAATACGGTCATTTTTTCAGTTCTTTTAAAAATGAAACATTGACAAAAGATAGCAGATATTACCACAAATAAAAAGTCTTCAATGAAATTTAAGCGCGTAATTCGACAATTTACAAAATTCAATTAACTACATACGTACCTTTGCTAAGAAATTATATTTTCTGTGTCTTTGTATGACCAAAATACGAAACGAACACGAATTCCTTATCACAAGCAAACCAATTTTGTAAATAATACTGGTGCTTGAATTCTTGTTTCTAATTCAATGCATTCTAAATGAAAGAAATCCACATCATTTAATGTATCACTCCTAAAAACTTATATCAGAAAGTTATTATTCGAATAACTTGTTAACATGGAGTTTTAAAATCTTACATAATAGCCTTCCCGATAAGGCAAAAGAAAAAAAAATCGATACATGTGCAGCACATTTTTATTCTGATATATGTACAGAGCTACAGTGGAGTTCCAGTTAGAATACTTACTGAGTGCCACATGAAAACAATTAAGATGATAATTAAATATAAACAGAACTTCTACAGATAGAGATTATTTATCAAATTAAGAAAATTAAGTTATTGGAAATAAGTCTTACAATAACAGATATGTAAAATCATGAAGATATCTACGGGATTATCTTGAGAATAAGTAATGCTGGAGTGAAATCTTTCCTTCCTTATTTATATATGAAGAAAAATTTCTAGCTTTGAACAATGTAGACATCGCGTTGATATTACTAATTACAGTTTGGGGAGATACAACATTAAAGCTTGCATATAAATAACAGTCCACTTCGATGCAAAAGTATTTGGACTCATTCTTAACCCGGGAGGACGCGCGCTACGAAGAGTAACACGAAGACACGCAGGTGGGTGTGCGACACCCCAATTCGTTATTTCGCTATTTAAGCAAAGCTAGCAACATTTTTATGCTATATCTGTTCCAAGTGATTTTCTTACATTACATTACACCACCTGCATCCCCGTGTTTAGAGCCATTTGGCTCCTTTCCGTTTTGGATGGATAGAGGTGAATCATTTTGTAGAAAGGACAAAAACAAATAACAGATACAAAAACAAATAATAATGACAAAGAAACATACACTGGACGGAACAACATAGCAAACAAAACAAAATGGAAAAAAATATAAATACGTAGAGGAAAAATAAAAGAGCCATAAGTAGCCGGAAGTGTGTGTCAGTCTGGGTGGATGAGTGCTCAATTATTATCCTCTACAATGAGATTGTTCTCATCACATATGAAACGCATTAGGAGTCTAAGTCGGGCTCTTGATAAGTTATTTGTGATAATGTTTTTAAACCACTGTAATTTAAGTGACACTGTTGGAGTTTGGAAATTCCAGGAGAGGGTAAACGGATATTTTGTGGCATAATCCATTAGATCTCCTTTTTCTCCGCACGAGCAGTTGGCATGTGTTCGAAGATTGAAGCGATGAAGGTATGAAGGGAAGGGCGCGTGTCCTGTAATGAACATTAGCACTTCTCTATTCCATCCTACTGGCTTGTTTGAGACCCTAGGCACTATATCGTGTGTCCTGTGGCCAGTTTCTCCGTTATCCCAGTTGTCTTGCCAGATGCTTAAAGCAGCTGACCTTATCTTAGATTTCAGGTAGGAAATTGGTTTAGGGAGAAAGAAAGGTCACCTTTTGTGATGACTTTTTTGGCTAATTGGTCAGCGTGTGCTCCCAGTGATTTGCGCAAACAGTTCTTTACAGAAGAACACATTTTTAGACGAAAAATTTAGTAAATAATACATTATATTATTCAACGCATTGCGAGCACATAAGAAAAGTATATTTCTTACACACATATTTTCAACATTTTTTATAATAAAGAATTATCAATATCATAATCGATATACAATTTAGATAGAAAAATACTGCTTCTAATTTTCTCAAGTGCACAGGAAACAATTTTTTTAGAAATCCAAATAAGAACCCTACGTGACTTTAGCTTTAGATGCAATAAATTTAGGGAATAATATAATTTTATTTTTCAGAATAGTTTCTACAATTGTAATCTATTCCTCCAATAGTTTTTGTGAAAGCGGATAAGACTTTGACTAACAGAGGAAAGCATATTTTTAGTAATCCAAATAAGAATTCTGATGCGCTTTGCCTTAAGATCTAATAAATTTAGGGCGTAATACACTTTTATTTTTCAGAATAATTTCTTCAATTTTAAGCTTTTCCTCCAATAGTTTTTGTGAAAGTGGATAAGACATGTACCAGCTGAATACAGTTACATTACGTACAAAATGTTAAAACTTTTGTATCAATCTCTTGAAATTTTTACTTACACTATTATACAGTTTAAATGGTTTTTCCCCTTCCATTTTAAATATATAGAATATTCTCGAATCCACATATTTTCTCAATAAAAATTAAATAGCGAGATAACGTTATTTTCATGTCCCTAATACGGTCACTCAATTGAGAAAGAAACCTGACGCGAGGACGTGCAAGGGGGTGTCCGACACAACATATGCTCAATTCGGATAGAAAAATAAAGGAATTTTTTCTTAAAGCACATTCCGTCTGTTGAATGTGACCTTAAAGGCAGACACAATGGATTTGACTCATTTCAACAAAAGGAAAGCTGGTATTTTTCACATTTTACGTAGCGTGGGGTGTCGGACACCCCCTTGCACGTCCTCGCGGGTTCAGTGCAGTTTAGCAATAAAAAAATAACTCCCGATTTTTCACAGAAAAAGGCATAAAATAGCTTCGAGGAAAAGAAACTGATTGTTCTTCTTGACGTGGATTTCATGAATGTTATTCTCAAATTCTTTTAAATGCCAACAAAAGAAACTTCCTTATAAACTCAGAGAAGCTTAAAATAAATTTCATAGTTTTGCATCATATAACCAACAAAATCAAGTTTGTTCACTGATTTGAATTTTCAACAAAATCAAAGTAGCATAATAATTAGCGAAAAGATTTTATGACGTAGGTGGAAGGTCGTGAGAGAGATATTCATTTTCAGAACATAAAAGTTTTTCTTACTACATAAATATGAAGATCAAAGAAATTTTTAAAGGATATATATGCCATGATTCTATCGAAAGTATTTTTTGCATCTGTCATCCCACTCCACGCAAAGGAATTTCAGATTATCCATAGTAAGAATGATTTTATTGTACCCGAAAAAGAAAATTAGTCAAAATTCTTCCTTCAATTCGATCAACTAATTCAATTTTTTAAAAAAAAAATTCATTCCCAACTTTTATACCTACTATTCCAAAAAGCTATACGGTTTATAGGAAATACATAAAGGAATAAGGAAAATTCATACTGTGGTCATATAAACTTAGTTGATACAATTTTAACGCATTAACTGTACTTGAACGGTCTCTACCATGATATTGGATCCAATCCCAAGAACGAAGTTTTGGAATTTTGAAGCCTTATATAAAATTATAGAATGTCAAAGAATCAGATCCATGCTATTTTGGGCAAAAGGTTACGTCCTATATTTGGTGTAGTGTGGGAGTTAAAAGTGTGGGTGGCTTTTCACGTTGCGTGCTTGTCATCTGTTCACGATTTGTAATTAGAAGGTCTGCCCTGAAATAGCCTTTGTGTAGCTTTTTCGGATAATTTATATAAATTAGTTATTTCAAATAGTGAAAGCTAGCTACGTTCAGTAGATATCGGAATAATAATGCATAATTTCGTAAAGTATTTTCTTGTTTTAGACACTAATTTTAAAATTAAAAGGTTTGACAGGTTTTACATCTTTAAGTATTTGAATTTTAAAATTTTATACTTGATTCCTAGGCAATTTTATAAATAAATTATGTATGATTTCTTGTTATTTTAATGACATTTTAACAAAACAAATGTGAAATTCATGTACACATTCAAACCATTGGATTCAGCAAATATTTCTCCAAACTTATTAATTAACTATGGATCATATAGCTTTGTAGTTTTAAAAAGTTGCCTTAAACGGTGTTTTAGTATTTTCGTGATACTTTAAATCACACACAGTCAAAATTATATTGACATAAGGCATTATAAAAAAATGAAAATATAGGTTTAAAATAAATCTTAAAATGTAGCTAACACTCTTGTAAGCGTAGATAATTATTTTCGAACTACGTTTCAAAATTTAGTGCAGCTGTGAGAAGTTCTTAACATAAATAAGAGACTTTAAAAATGAAAGTAATGAACATACCATTACCAAATTCAATTTATTCTAAGAAAATTTTGTATTCCATTTTGTTGTATTTGCATAAGTAATATATTTTAAAGATGCAAACATTTGTGAACACCAATTTCTGCATTAAACAATTTTTAGTTGAATTTTGAAATCTTTATAATTTATTTTATAATGATAAAAATCAACTGTCTCAAAGATTTATAATATCGTTAGTATTCTAGCTGTTTTAAAAATATTCATATCAAAACACTCTATTGCGAATTAATTTCAAATTCACTCTAGCACAATCATGTTCATTTTTTCTTTTAATAATTACTGTAATGATCTTATTATTACATTTAACTTCATTTTAAGTTAATACTCCGACTAATTATTCTTAATGTCAATAAAATCTGGTAACATACTTATAATTTCATACAAATTAAATGAGGGTTTTATTTCTTAACTGATACTCATTATTGAATTAACAAGCAAATTAGGGAATGCTCTGACATCATAGAAGCAATAAAATCTCTGAAACGTGCTTATACCATAATGAAACTCATTTCGTTTTATTGCTGTCATTAGAGAATTAGCTTCTGCATCTTTATTAATAAGTTCATTTAACTATGTAATTACGGGGGATCATTCGTTTTCGGGTAGCGAATGATTAAGGAATCAAAGATTTAATCCTTCATAAAATAACTAATAATGAATAAATAAAGTAATTGTAAACAGAACTTTATTTTATGTCAGTGGAACCAAAGAAATTTAAACTAAGGTAAGGATATGTTCAATATTTAAGTGAATATATATATATTTTTTTGTTAACTCTTCCTAAGGAAAACTTCACTGACTTTCCAATTCTAGTTACATTTGCTTTTACATGTGAAACTAAGTACGAGTTCTTCTAATCAGAATCTGTTATAGTTTAAGGACCATCTCCAAATTACTCATTTTAATCTATGGTTGACTTCATAAAAAACTGTAGGAAACCTTTCATTTCATATGTTTTTAACCCTTTGTGTGCCAAATTATTTTGTTCTTTTACGTTTCAGGTTAGAAAATTTAGCTTTTAATGCGAATGAACCGATTTTTTTTTTGCATTAATCTTATCACTGAAATATTAAGAATACTTGATCCATGGTTGCTTAAGAAAATTTCACATAAATATGAACTATTTCTATTTGAACTAAACCTGGAAAACGGTAAAGGACGTCTCCTCTGGGGTTTGCAGTAATTTTAGCATTAGAAAAAGTCTGTTGGGCAAAGGACAGTAGTTTTTTAAACTTTTCAAACTAATTACAAACACTTGGGTACAAATTTTAAAACTAAACTCGTAATTTCTGTGATAATAATTAGTTTGCGATTGCATAGCTACAATACTACTCAAACTAGCTGATTGTCTTTTTAACATATTGTACTATATTTAGTAGATATATTTTTTTTCATTCTATTATGTAACATCCATTAAAATCTCCCTAGAAATGGAATATAAAAAATTAAAATTAAATCTCTTGTAACTCAAATTTATTGCATACCAAGAAATATTTACAGCTCCATGCTTTAAGATAAACTGTGTGTTGTAAAATCATATTTGAATAGATACACAGAACACGTTGATTTAAAACAGTTTAAACTTTGGTTCTTCAAATTTTACTGAAGATATGAAGTAAAATATAGACAGAGAGGAGATAGTAAGTACAAACTTACAACACAATTAGACTAAGAGCTGGAAGTTGAATAATATGTCAGACAAAAGCATGTACTAGTTCTCAAATATTATCCAAAGACCTTCGATAATTTTTTTGGATGAAAACTTTTCAGCTCGTTTAAAAGACAGTCGTCTAGAAACAAATAATCGGCATTTAGTAATCCCATTAGCTTTAATTTTTTTCCACCTGTTTTGCTGGCATATTTTAAATTGATGAATTAATTTAGACTTTTTGAAATTTTTAGTCTTGATAAACAGATAAATAAGTGTATATTTTGAAATATTCTTAACTCTATTTTTTGAATAGCTTAAAGATAATATTTATAATTAGATTTATTTGGTATTGAAGAATTAAAGCTAATGAAGAAAGTATGAAAACTTTTAATGAATTCAGCAGTATGAACATATTCATTTAACTTCGTAAAAATACAGTTTTAACGGAACGTGTAGCGATACAACACATAAAATTAGGCTTTACAGAACCCAATTGAAAAATAATATAAATAAGAGAAAATCAATTAATGAAATCAGTGGTAGTTTGGACTGAAAAGGAAGGTATTAATTTCAAAAATTATTTTTAAATTTATACTTCAAAGAAATTGCAGATTCTGCATTGTTTTACATATAATAAAGCACACAAAATAAAAATTAAATTTTATGTAAGTTTTATCATTAGTACAATAAAAAACAAGTTTATTGAATTTCATAGGCCTGCCTATAATTCTAAGATCCTTTATGATAATATTATGTAAATCGCTTGCACCGATGTCGAAAGTCAATTCCTCTTAAGCATGAGAGAATTTTGAATAATTAAGTAAAGTAAATAATAACTATTAATATTTTCAAAGAAATTTAATTTGTAATTTACTGAATTAATTAAGTTTTAAAATGTTATTCCTAAATTTATTACACATAATCATGTAAATGTTATAGAATTAAAGAATTAATTATTAATTATTCATCATTCGAAAAATTAATTTTTTATTTCATAGGCGTACGTCGGGTCAAACGTGTTAGAGTCTGGATCTCTTCTCTCTGGAGCCATCTTTCTGTATCGTTTACTTCTCGTGATGCAACAGGCTTCGTATTTGTACCGCTGACAGAGGGAAACATAAGATAATTCGGGAAGTATAAAACTGTTTTATTTATGTGTATTTTCCTGATTCTTCTATTTTTAACTAGTTTATTTCAGAATCTTCTCTTTTTTCTTTCACTTGATTTATGGAAAGTTTCGGCATAATATTAAAATGTAACAGTTTAAAAATGTGTTTCATCTATTACCTTAAGATATAGAACTTGCTTTCAAAATGTCAGCATTCAAAAAACTTTACTCTTGGGTTAAAACTCATATTGAACTATGTGAAAAAATTTATATTTCTTATTGCAACCAATTTTACTTTAAAATGAGATTTTTTCTTATAACTGTACATCTTAAACACTATCAAATCATAAATTTACTTTATAATAAGAAATAGGAACGTAACGTTGAAAATTAATCAAAAATCGTCATCTAAGCAAGTATTTTTTCTTGAAAAGTAATGTGTAAGCACATTAATCATATTTCAAAATCGTTATATTATTTCAAAATATGAGTTGATCAAAATAAAGAATGACAGAATTCATTATAATTATTATGATGTCAAATCTAACCAGTAAAAATGAAAGAACTGAATAAAAATTAAGATGTATCTTAACAGTCAATTAGCTGTAACTTTATTATTTTAGGAGCGTGTATTTTCATTTTTAGCATATCCTCCCAGACATTCCTTCAATCATTATCCTTCCTAATGATTCTTCACTCATTTCTTCTATCATTCATAAATTTTTGGATTATTTGCTTGAAAATATGACTCAAATATGATTTAATATAAAAGAGAAATATTTTCCAAATCCATTTCCTTTAAAATCATTTTATTTCTTTAAAAGCAATACGGTATATTACAGTTCCTTTTGAAACCTTCAAATTGTATTGCGCGTCAGAAAATTAGTAATATCCTTTCAAATACGCCAAGCGCAGCATCGAATTTTTGGTAAAGAAGGATGGGAACTATTCAAATCAGCTGTCATTTCCACTTTAGAAATGTTTGGATATCTCCCTTCAGGCTGTCTATTTATAACTTTTACCCTATACAACTTACTTTATATAATTTGAATATTTGAAAGTTTATTTCAATTTTTGACATGCTTATTTACTTTATATTTGAAATTTTCTAACTTGAATGCCAGTAAATTTAACATTCAGACAGATGTTTTTATTTTTCAAAATATCATTTCCACTTCTTGGGAAATAAATTAACTCTATTCCGTAAACGTTTCACTTCTCTGATAAAATTTTTCGAATTCATAATTTACAATTTTTTACAATTTTGTTTTTTTTAAAATTTGGTGGATTTATTTTTATACTGGAAATGTTGATATATATGTGGATACTATGATATGTTGTAATATATTTTCTGCCTTTAAATGAAATCGGATCAGTCATCAGCAAAACTCTTTTATAAAATTCAAGAATTTTGAGAAACAAAACTGAAACTATTGACATTTGTTAAGTTGGGGTATTCAGTGCGATAACTATCTTTCTTAAATTAATCAAATTAGCATTTTTATGTTTGCGTTTGGTTTTCCTCTTTCTTTTGAGATAATGCTTTTGATGTACAGATCTCCTTTGTCTTTTTCTGGAAAATTTCGGGCTAAGAGAAGCTCTATTTGGCGTAATGCAAGCTTCTTACAGAAAAATTTCCCAATTTTTATTTTAAATCCATTTCGAATAAATTCCTAAAACCTTGAAAAAATGGACTAGAATGGATTCCTTGTTTTTTTCCCGATTCCCTCTGAGTTTATCTTTGTTCTTTGGCTTTCTTCGAATGATATTGATTTCCATTTTTCTTTGATTTGTTTGCAGCTGCAATTGCGCGAGACTTAAACATTGTTTAAATTTTATTGTTTTAAAATTTTTCATGTTGTTATTTTTGTTTAAAGTTTCAGTTAAAATTTTTTAAGAAGCAATTTTAATATTTTGAATTTATTCTAATATTTCTAGTTGATTGTTTTTAAGCACTATAACTATCTTACCATATATTGACAATAGCGAAACACAAAAAAATGATTCACTCCAAATGGATCGAAAGAGGATAGGTCAGTTAACCCTTCTTGTTTCGCACGTCATAGCTTCGGTACTTTTGTGCCCGTATGGTCTGCGTCGCATTTTATGTCACGAAGAGAAAATTACATCGTTAAAAGTTACTTCGTTTCTACTATTTTTTGCTATTGATATTTTAGACAATGTAAACAATAAAATAATCGGCAATGAATCATTTTAATGTGCTTTCAGTGCTCTGATGGTCAAGAAAGAATGTAAAGCTGCTTTCTTGGTAAGGTTGTAGAAGCAATGTAACAATTTTTACATATAATTAAGAATTCTTTTCATGCAGATACCCAATACCTCAGAGTAATTTTATATTTAAAAAGTTGAAGATTTTTAACACCTTAAATAACTGAAAGCAATAGGTTGGAAAATATATTATCAGTGGGTATTTTTTTAAAATCTAGAACCTGTGTGCATTGCAGGGAAAAGGGGAGATCAGTGAACGGGATATCACATGTGTAACTAACTACAAATAGGTCAAGGAAAAACTGCTTACTGACAAAAATATTTTGCATTAATGATTTCAGGACAGAACATATATTGAACTTCAGTAAAAAGAAATGCGGTTAAAAGGGTTAATAGGTAAATGCCGTGAGAATCAGCAACACTGTTTGTTCTGTTCCCGTTTAAATGAGAGGAAGAAGAACTTATATTTCGCCTTTGGCATTAACGTGGAAATTCTATCTGAGATACTGCGCTGTTGTCGAGTCTTTGCACACTAATTTGGGAATTATGGGTAAGCGTCTGTGTGAATTATTGCTATTAGTTGCTTTCAGGTTTAAGAAAGGTCGGTAACTATTTTAATAACGTGCCACGAAATCACAGGGTAGAACTATGTCATGTGACTTTCATAAGGCAGTTTGCCAAATGACATTAATGCTTTATCATAGAGAATTGTTGCGATGCTGTTTTCTATCATCCGTATCTGTTGTGTGCGTCAATGAAAATAGCACTCCCACGAAGAATCTTCTAGGGAATCGGACATCATTTCTAATTGTTATCCGTATCATTTGGCACACTTATATCAAAATTAAGGATCATTATAAATTCAAGCACCACCCTTTGTGCGATATGTCGGCTTTTTATAGAATTGTTATCGTTAACTTATGATACATCCATATACATTTTTTTCGGACCATTTAGAAGTAGGGTAGACCGGGTGTAGTTGGCCAAGGGGCTCATTGACCCATTCGCGATATTTTTAAATCTTCCCGGTATTTAACGCTGTCAGTCCAGACAAGTATGTATTACCCCGTCTTCCTTCTTCCACATCAGCGTAATTAAAGAGACTGAGTCCATTAATGAATCTGCTAGAATGTTCTAATTTTTACTAAGCTGAGTCAATTTACTCACATATTTATAATTATTGTTATTAGTTCGTTTTTTTTTCTTTGCTTATAAATTACAATTGCCATTTTTAAAAATAATATTCAGGAAGACAATTCTTCATTGTTACTTTTGACCTTGTTTCTTTCATAGAAATGCTCTCAGAATAAATTGCTACACTCACGAGAGAAAAAAAATGGCGAATAGTTGGCCATTTCGCAAGGCGCACGTTGGCAGAGCAGGTCAACATGCCCAATGGCGCATGTTCAGGATGTGCGGTATAGAAATATCTCTGAATATGTGGAATGGAATTGCACCAGACTTATCATGCAGGATAATTGTTATGAAAAACTATGCTCACTCAATTTTGATTATAATTGCACAATACTATTTGACGTTTACCATAAAAGATATTTCTCGGTTCCCAATGAGTAGAAATGTACCAAATTTGTATATAATACACAAAATATGGATAATAATACAACTATGTTGCTTAAATTAATACAATATAATAATATAGAAGAATGTTTTGCGATAATAGCTTCATACTAGTAGTGGGTCAACGTACCCGCAATGGCGGCAGGTTGGCTCTAGCGACTTGGTGTCAGTTTGAGTTTTTAAATTAATTCCGATAGTTAATATATTCAAATTTTACTATTGCGAATTCTTTCTGAAGGTTTAGTGTCGCTTCTTAATACTTGCACTTTTAGTGTGTTATGTGTCCGTTTTCCCTTCTAAGAAATTTTAAAAAATGAAATTCAAAATTTAAAAAAAAAAAAATTCATTTTTTAAAATTTCTTAGAAGAAAAAAAGGGCCAACTAGCCCTTTTTCACCCTGAACAACAATTAGAAAACGACTAGATGTCTGGCTGAAATACAAAAATATGTACTACAACCATAGATAAATTTGCAATTTTGTATGTTCAACCCCATGTCAAATATAACCGTTTTCATATTTTGCATGTGAAATACAATTATGCAAGTACTACCTTCAGATACAGATTTCATTTTTATATCTTCAATTTGTCGTGAGTAAGTTTATAATTTTACAATCGAAAATAGAATAAACAATAAAACTTGATGAAATGTATAGATTTTAACATTAGATGAATGTTACTTGTCACGGAACTCACAGAATATATTTTTTTAGAAAAGAAAATTCATTGTATAGAAATGAAACAAACTTTTAAAACTACATTCAAGAATAATTTAAGTGAATAAAAAATTTTATTGAAATCCCGAAATTTCGATATTTCAAAAAACTTATAGTTTTGAAATAAAATTTTTCTGGTTACATTTCTAAGTTATTATACATTTTACCAGTGATTATTCGAGTTTTCTGTTATCATTTAGTAATGTGCAATGCAGAAATCTTATGAATATGAGAAAAATTTATCACAACACAGAACGGAAAGAATATACACTTGCTTTTTAAGCTTCATAATAGAAATAAATTTTAGGTTCTGGAAAATTAATTCCATCAAGTACGCTCCGATAGTCCCAAAGATAAATTTTAATCACCCCAATTGCATTTAAAATAATCATTAGTGCAGAAGGGAGCACTCTAAGACCTTTATTATCGTTTCTCTGATCTCGAAAAGAACCCATTCTTGGGGGAGATCTTGAGCTCCAGAAGAACAAAAAAAGTAGAATTTCCTTTGCCAGTTCCTCAGCTGATTGATCATTAGTAAGCGGATGAATGCACGACACTCGAGCGGATATTGCCTCACTTTCAAAAACAGTTTATTTTGTCAAGAGCACTCTTATCCCATGAAGGGAAGAAAGATGGAAGAACGGAAGAAGGTAAAAAAAACTAGAAATAAAATGCTCTGCTGTTTCCCAGGAACTGCTAGCACAACTGTTCAGGAATTCTCCGAAAACAACTTACACAAAAGAATACCTCTTCTAGAGGAAATCTCTCTCCTTTGTTGCAGTCTTGGATACCTCCTCGCAGAAAAATAACAAAAATACCATACCTAAAGAAGAGAGAAATATCAAAAAAAAAGCTCGAGGAAAACTGGGGATAACTCAGAAGGATAAAACTTCAGAATGCAAACAAAAGCTTGAGATCGATATTGCATTTTTTTCGACTTGCCATTGGTCCATGGTTATGCCCCATCTCATTTTTTTTCATCCACCCGGTTCTTATCTGTCGTGTGTCACCCGTCTTTGAAGCATCCATCAAACACTAACGCCTTCAACGTCAATCACGGAGAAAAGACACGCCTATTCTCACTGCAACTTATCTTCACTTTCAAAATAGCCGAGAAAGCTTCAAAAAGTTTCACCGTCACTGCGAATAGTAAGGACGGATTGTCGATAGAATTGTTCGTCTTGAGACGAAGTTAGATTTAGGTGGCATTTTATTAATGATATTGTTATAAATTATTTTACATAATTTATTTTTTATTTTGGTAATTTGATGTTGTATTATGCCTCGATGACATCAGCCATTTTGAACAAAGTCAGCCTTCAACTTAAGTTGCATTTGGAATTATGAAGACATGTAGCTCTTTGTAGCTGATCGACAATTATTTTTTTCTCTACGTATTTTTATTTTTTCCTATTTTGTTTGGTTTTCTATGTTGTTCTGTATGTTTCTTTTTCATTATTATTTGTTCTTGTACCTATTATTTGTTTTTGTCCTTTCTAAAAAAAATAAAATTCACCTCCATCCATCCAAACCGGAAAGGAGGCAAATGGCTCTAAACAAGGGGATGCAGGTAGTGTTATGTAATATAAAGAATACTAATGTTGTAATGTTAATTGTGCAACAATGTAATAAAGTTCACCTGTAAATTAATTTAGCACTTTTTTACTCCACATATTTCAGTAAATAAGCTTGTAAATAGTTTTTCATTGTCCGTTTTGTGATTGGCAAAATGTCGTATTTTAATTTTTCTGTTTTTAGAATTATTTTAAATAATTGTCGGTAGAACTTTGGTAGCATTGACTCAAGGTTGTCTCCGCAATCGTTGTTTTATTCATTTGTTTTTGGTAACAAACATTAATTAAAATCCGTCTAAATTACAAGAATGATGATGGGAAAGGAAATTTTACTCATGCGTCCTTAAGTGCGAACACAATGAATTGAAGAAAGAATTTTTTAAGGGATAATCAACAATTGTTTATTGATCTATCGTCAATTTGCATATTTTACTAAATCTTAATATAAATAAAAGTCATTGTGGGTATGTGGATATGTATGTGGGTATGTATATGGCTATGTTCCACATCTCCTCATAAACCAATGGACGGTTTTCAACCAAATTTCGTACACTTATTATTTAAGACAAGGGGAAGACACTTATGAACTTTTCTAAGTCCCAAAGTTAATTAAACAGTCAGTTAATTAGAAAATAACCGAAACCGTTTTTCCGCAGTAACTTCGGAGCAGATTGTTTGACAAAACATATTTTTATACCATCTTAAAGTTCAAATTTTTACCTTTTCAATGACACCAATTTCATTTCTGTAACATTTTCCCTTCGATTGTAATTAATTTTTAAAAGTTCAGACAACAATTAAATAATTAACAAATCCCATTGACTCGGCGATTCTCGATGAAGAATATTTTATTTTTCAATCGACTGTCACGTGATCCTTCAGGAATGCGAAAACATGAGGAATAAATTCTTTTTAAAATCAAATATCACGTAATCCTTCTTTCCGCTGTAACTTCGGAAAAAATTGTCCGATACAAATTATTTTTATACCATCTTAAAGATAAAAATTTTGCCTTTGCAATGATACCAATTTTATTTCTGTGACATTTTTCATTCAATTTTTATTAATTTTTTAAATTTTACGTGCAGACGATTTTGAAATAACGCAAATTTATAGCTACTCAGTTGCTAGGAGATGGTTAGACTTTGAACTAATTTACCTTTATTTCTGAAAATTTTGCTTATATTTATAAGTATCCATAAAATAAGGCAGAATTTACATGTATCTGTCTGTCTGTCGGTCAATCGGTTGGTCACAAGAACTCCTCCTAAACGGTGAACGGTAGCGACGTGAAATTTACACACGGCATTCTAGAGAATATTTTTAGGTCAAAGGTGTTATTTTCAAGTTTCAGAGTTAATTAGTTCTTAAGATATTTAATTAAATAACGAACATTAGCCGCTTTTAAGCCTAATGCTTAGACGTTTTTTGCCAATAACTTCTGAAATCTTTATTAGAAAACAATTATTTTTATGCCATTTTAAAGACCAGAAAATGATCTTTTTATTGCTATTAATTCCATTGCGATGAAATGTTTTCTCCGATTGCTATAAAGGTTTAAAAATATTTTTTAACGTAATTTCTAACAATACTTTTTATTCTTATAGAAATAAATTCAAGCCAAATTACTGTTTCGCGCGCGGGCTTTTGCCGGTGTTAATTGTCAGGGGCACCTTCCGATAAGCCTAGAATGATAGTCGGTGTGCCAGTACTACTAATACGTAAACTCGATATACCGAGACTGCGCAATGGCACACAGTTAAAAATTACACACCTAGGTACAAACGTCGTGAAAGCTACTGTTATGACTGATATAGGGAGAAGAGAGAGTGTTTTAATTCCACGCCTTCCGATAACACCGAAGGATTTATCATCACAGTTCAAAAGGTAACAAATCTCTGTAAAAATATCATTTTCGAGGCTCAGGGCCAGACACTGAAAGTGGCAGGCGTACATTTGGAAAAACCATATTTTTCCCATGGGCAACTATATGTGGCCTGTTCACGTGTGTACAGCCCACACAACCTCTACATCCGTGCAAATAACGTGGTATACAAAAGTATATCATCATAGATAAACAATTTATATAACTATATCAGCATACATGTACAGTACACTCCTGTCAGCCGTCCAATTAAGTATTATTAACCGTCAGAACTTTTCCTTTCCCCTTTCAAAATGCAACAAAACATTTGCATTCGTGAATTAAAAAAAGAATAATTCAAATTCTTCGCGCACGAAGTCGCGGGTAACAGCTAGTTATTTATAAAAACCCAATGTAAATAAAATACAAGAAAATAGTGTAGTCTCTTTGGTAATATTTTCTCAAAATTCTAAATCGAAACTTCAAAACTGTGTGGAAAAGAAAACTATTATTCTCTTTAATACCTTTCAAGTTTTTAATTTCACATATAATTCTTTCCTGAAATATTTTCTGCATTTGAAAAGGGATAAATCATGCATAAAAATTGACAGCATCCCATCCAATTACAAATGCAATTTAAATTAGATTTTATAAAAGTAATTCTAATCAAACTTTTCGAAACATTGCTTGTTTACCACATGTTTTTAATAAAACAATAACATAATATTCTGCTTCGACTTAAATTTAATTTTTACTGATTTTATACAAAGAACTGTGTTCTAAGAAAAAGCGTTTACTGATTCCAGTGATAAAGCTTCTTTTTAGCCTCAAGTTTCACAGAATTTACGGTTTAATTTTGAGAAGATTCTTGTTCTAAATTCGAAATTTTTTATTTGAAACTAGGTGATATAACATTCGTATCTCAAGCGCACACAACCGTTCTTTCCTGACAAGATAAAATTTCTGAGCTTCTGTTTTCCTGACACTTAGATACGATACTCAATTATTCAGTGCCACTGGCAAATTAACTTTTTGTTTCCTTCAGTACTTTTTAATATGTTATCGAATCACAAATTCCTACCAAATTTCGTTGTTTATTATAAAGTAGGTTTGAAGGTTTTTGGAATATTAGATTTAATTTTTGGTTAGAACAAGTTTCTTTAAATTTCTAATCATAACATGAAGAAATATAGATGATTCACAAATAAATTAAATTTGTACGTTGATATTGCACTTTCTCATTTTAATTTTATATTTATTATTTTTTGTCGTTTTTAAGTTTAATGTAATTCCAGTAATATTTAAAAATTCCTGTCTGCTAACTTTTAAATCTTTTTCTATTTAATAATGCTTAACTTTTTAATTTCCATTTTGTTTTCCCCATTGAAACTTGCACTTAAATTCTTTTCAAAATAAATGCCTACCTAATTTAGACAGCATTTTCAAGAAACAAACAAATTGTTGAAATACAGAAGGAAAAAATCGATAACCGTATCATAATATTCTTACTTAAGTGTAGTACAGCTGATGAACCGTTAAACTATTTTCCTCTATAAAGTGAAACGTAAAAATTGCTACTAAAACTTTAAGATCTCTTTCTCTCCTCGTGAAGCTACTTCTATTTACCATTATGCAAATAGTGCACCATTATCCATATGTGATAGCTACTTTATAAGTAATGAATGAATATCAAAATAGATAACCAACACACAGTCGAAATCGATAGCCTATATTATATTCCAATATATTAAAAAAATTGGAAAAACTCTGGCTTTTTTCCGTGAGAAATTCTTGTTTTAACCCTCTCATACCGAGGGAGGCGGTCCCGAGCGGTCTAAAAATTTCCCCTTAACAGCGAAGAAGGCCAGTCTGAGGCTTTTGGCTTCTTTTGAGGAGAGGTGAGGTCCTGAGATCACTTAGGAGATAAGCACGGTTGGGAGGTCCAATTAGCCTTGCCAACCACAGCCCATTTCCTTGCGCCTTAAGGGAAGGATATAGCAGGGTTGGAGTGGTGGGGTAAATGACCACCTATGTCGGGAGAGTCCAATTCATGTCGCTTCCTCTCAAAAAATCTCGGTTTTAAAGGGCTAGAAGTAAAAAAGTCGCCTCGGTATTAAAGAGTTTAAATGGAATTTTCCGACATCCTTTATAGTAAGATATATTTTCATGAATTTCAAATTAAGACATATCAGGATGATTAAACTGTGTTACGATATGTATAACAAAACTTGTTTAAAAATTAAATAAATTCGTTTCGAAATTTATTATCTACAAAAATATAACGTAAAACTACTTTATTTCCTGTCTGCCCGTTATTTGCAATACAAACAAACTTCTAACCAGAGCATTTCCATGCAACAAACCAACTTCGAAAAGCACAGCATTAAATAAAATAAATTGATTTTCGATCAATCCCTAAAGTATCTTTTCCAGTGAAACATAAGAATCTTTCTTGGCATTTCCCTAGAAATAAAAACTTTCATCTTGAATAATATTAAGTACAATTCCAAAAGCATAAAGTAAAGAAAGTCTAAGATATACAGTGGCTGTCACTATTTTAAGCTCTTTAAAGTGCATTGCACCTTAAAGTAGAGAATTATGCATCTTTATTGCAAATCATCAAAGCGAAAGAGTAGGTAGTTGGTTCATTTCGAAACACATTATAAGAGAAGGGCGAAACCCATAAAAGCATCCAGATAAATTATTCGAGTTCTCTTACTTCCTCTTTTGAATTCGAATCTAAATTTTCCAAAGTTGTGTTCAAACTTTTCATGATGCGTTAATTGCCGCATTTGAACGACTCTTTATAACAGGAAGTTTGAAGTAGCGTTATTCTGTCGATGTGTTATTCTTGAGAGAGATCAATTTGAAGAAAACTGTAAAGATGAATCTATTGCGAATTATTAATAATCAGATAAGAATTCTAATTGTGAAAATTCTTTGAGGAGAAATATTGATAATAAGATTTTTAGAATGAAATCTATTTCTCCTTCTTCACTTCTTCGAATGCATGGTAGAGTTTTCATAATATAAGTGCAGAAGATACTTATTCTAATTAATGTACTTAATAGAATTTATAAATAGCACACTAGGAACTTAAGTATTCAGTTTTGATAATTAAATTTATATATCGCTAATTATGAAATAAACGATTATTTCAAATAGGTTTGCTTAAAATAATGAACATTTTCCTTCTTTTGTAATTTTCTTTGTAGTTTTATGCCTAAGAACATGTATAATTATTGCATTTTTATTATTATAGTTCTTGTTACAATCTGTGATGTACAAATCTTTCATCATATATTGAAAACATTGTTATTTCAATTAGTCGAAACATAGAAAGTACATCATACATAAGCTTTATAAGTACAACACTGAAATTATAAACAGAATTTGGCTTTTTTCATATGCATCATAACTTTGCTATGTCAAAATTCACTTGACTGACACTTTTATTTCCGTCAAAGAATCTAGCTTCAGTTGCTTCAATAAATGATAATAGGGATTCATTAGATAAATATAATAGCTACAAATAAACATGAGATTTGAAAATTATTAGAATGATTAATAAGGGTTAAATCATTTCATTGAATAAGAAAGTTATTTTAGCATATTTCATCACTCGAACAATAGATAAATCAGAATGAATAAATTTAGTCCAGAGTATGACGTAATGAATCATTATAAGACAAAGAACAGTTTAAACAAGTCAGAACACCAAAATAAAAATATATTTAATAAAATCAGTTTTTATTTCATAATTATAAATATAATTGAATTTTTTTCTAAAAATTATCTATCAAGTGGCATTACTACTAAGGAATAATTAATTCATTAACTCATTCGATTAACGGATAACTGCGTTCTGAAAATGGTGAAATAGTTTATTGTGAATAAGAATTCATATGTGTATAAAATTACAAAACTATACCGCATTAGGAAGTAAGTGCAAAATCGGTTATAAAATTCCAACTTCACAAACGTGAAAAAAAGCAAAGCAAAACACAACCAACTGTTTTAAACACAAGTGTTTAAAACAGTTGGTGTGTTATATTTATATAAATAAAACTTAACCCTCTCACACCGATCTCGACGGTCCCGGGCGGTCTAAAAATTTCCCCATAACAGCGACGAAGGCCGGTCTCAGGCGGCTAGCTTCTTTTTAGGGGAGGTGAGGTTCTGCCATCTCATCGGTGATAAGCGCGGTAGGGGGTGAAATTATCCTTACCAACCACAGCCCATTTCCATGCAATTTAAAGGAAGGTTATAACAGTGTGTGGGGTGGTGGGGTAAATGACCACCCAAGTAGGGAGAGTCCCATTCATGTCATATCCTCCCGGAAAGGCCCGGTTTTAAAGGGGCTAGAAGAAAAATGTCGCCTCCGGATTAAAGAGTTAAACACCTAATACGAAGGTAAGTTAGTAAATTGATTAAAAAGCAATAAAAAATGAGAACTAAGAAATTTACTTGAATAGCATGTTTTTATCGGCATAATCCCCTTATACGTTAATTGATCTTTATCATCTCTTTATCAGTTATCCAGTACCTTCTGCATCCAGTGTCTTTAGACTGATGTCCAAGCCACTTATGTTCCTCAAGTTCAGCGAAACGCTTGCCGCAAAGGTGCAATTTCAGCGGAGCGGACAGGTGTAAATCTTGAGGCTAACTCTGGGCTGTGAACCGGATGCTGAAGAAATTCCCACCATAATTCAAAAGTTTTATCCTTGGTAAATCGAGCTGTATGAAGCCTGGGTGTTTTCTTCGAATTGCAACCTGAAGTTTCGATACAATTTTACAGCAGATCGTTTGCCGGGAACAATCAATTAACGTTCCGATCAGAAATAAGTTCTTGCGGATATCCTTTGCTGTAACTCCTTTCGTCCACAAGAAATCCACAACACTTCGCTGCTAGGGTACACTACTCGAGCACAATCGCTATTTTTAAATGCAACTGCGGGTGTCTAACTGTTATCTTAGACATTTGAAATTAATATCATACAGCTGAACTGTGGTGACACTTATTGACATAATTGGAAACAATTTACTACTAATTCTCTAACTCTTTTTTCGGTTTGTAATCTTCTTACTCACTAAAGAAATCAAGATTATAGAATATGTTTTATTGAGACTTTGCTCAAAAATACTTTAAAGTAGTAAGAAGTATTTTAAAATATTTTATATACAATTAGTTTCAATATACCACATTTATATTTATTATGAACTATAACACATGTGTAGATCTGCTGTTACACATAGAGTGCCCTAATATTGGTGTGTAATTTTGCACGGCCTCCATCTTTCTATACATTATTTAGAGTTTAAACTTTGTGTATAATGGCTGGTATTTACAGTTAATTTATTATCATATATGTATATATTTGGGTCAGACCCTTTTGCTTTATTACTTGTGCGAAATATTTTTTATGTGTTTTGGGATATTTTGTGTATGTGTATGCTTTTATCTGATTTTTGAATGCTTCGATTTTTATTTTTTCTCACTATTTTTCATCTTTAAATCCATTTCTAGTTATTATCCTTATTTTTTTTAGAAGTGACCAGTTATCTTACATTTATATTGTATTTTTTAAAATTACAATATGTTTTTGTATTTTTTCCTTGATTATTTACTTCATTGCTTAATACAATTCATGTTGTTTGTATGGATGTGACCAATTAATGTGAAATTATTTCGTATTTTTAAAATTCTTTATGGATTTTGCGTTTGCACCATTTCCTTTGAAATTTACTTTAACCTTTTATCGAGTATTTTACTTACATCTGTAAGCCTTGCGTTGTATTTATTGGTGCAAAACAAATTTTATCTAAAGAGAATGAAAAAAAAATATCTGTGTTTGCTGTTAAATAATTATGTTATAAATGCGAAAGACATAAATATTTTGGTCACTATAAAAATACAAAGTAATGAGAAGATTTTATTCAAATTTTGTTCACAAATACTTTGAATAATAAGGAAGGTTTAAATTATGGATCATTTGCTGAGTATATTTTTTTAAAATTAATATCTGAACGGGATATAAACCTGGAACAGTGCAGACAAGCAACGCTGCTTTCTCTCTAAATTAAAGTTTTGTTATGAGAGGAAAGAAAAATTAAAGTTTTTAAAATTTATATTATTCTCTTTCATTTAAAACAATTTATGTCATTATATTTAATTAAATATTATATTATTCTTTAAAAATTAATCATAACTTATGGAGGAGATTAACTTGTGAAAGTTTTGAAAAGTCTTTTAGTTCAGCTGGTATCATCATTTTAATTTTTTTAAAATGTTTCAGGTTTCTTTATATTTTTCTATTTTATTTAAAATTATTTTTTGAGTTGAAAATATCAGACATAAAGTCATTTTTATCAAAACAAGGTCAGATATGTCTGGCAGTTCAATAAAAGGCTGAGCCACGTTAATTATAAATCCTGATCGCAAGTAAGAGTCCATTTTTGTATTATGATCGAAGCGGAAGAACACGAACAGTCTGTATTTCTTCCAGGTTCATAGTTTCGTAATTTTAAGAATATTCGGGGCAGTGACAAATTTTTTAGTTCATAGATGTCGTCATATAATGTTTTTGCAGCCAAACGATTCATAAAAATTTTACTTGTAGAGAAATTCAACAAATTGTTTTCCTCCTTTTTATTAATGAGTGGTTCACTTCCCGATTTAGTTTTTTCTACTTTTAGGTATTTATGAGGTAATGAAGGAATTTTCGTTCATTGATGAACAGAAGTGCGATTCAAACAGCCATATAGCCAAAATGTGGTGGCTAGATTATGATGATGATGCTTTATAACTTATTTTAAGCAAATTAATGAAGGCATCATTATCGAAACTCAAAATCGCTTCCTGAAGATTATTAAGAGTAAATAAATGATGTTTTAAAAATGTTTGGCAATTGGAAGCAAAATCTAATTTTCTCTCTCAAAGCAAGGCTTATTTAGAAACGCTAAATGTAAAAGTGAATAAATTACCTAAATATTTTGAATATGCCATTACTATTTATTATTTTAAAACATAAAATACTTGCATCTTTCAAATAAAATTTTTATATCTGTGGAAATAAATGCGAAAACATTATGTTTTATTGAGCGTGTTTCATTTAGACTCCTATCAAATAAAATATTATTTTGTTTTGTTTTATCGAAATGCGTATTAATATTTATGTTCATTTAGAATATGTTCTAGAAGCTGAATCATTTATTCGCTGCACTGTTATTTTCAGTAACAGGCTCACTGATAAAGAAATGGCGATTAATAAGAAGTTAGAATGTAATCCATGCCATGATGAGATTCAGTGGCAGTGACTCGAGGCGAGGGGGACTTTTTCCCAAAAACAAATTTTATTTCATTTTAGCTGCCTATAACTAGGAATTATAAGAAATCAATCCAGGAGTGTCCATAAAGGTAGTTAATTTGCTAGCTAAATTTTTAAAATTAGCTACAAAAGTAAGTGTGTTTTTTAACACCTACACTCTTTTAGGTACTTGTAGGTGTCTATAAATCCCCCCCCCACTTTTATCACTCATTCGCCGTCACTGATTAGATTTGCTTTACGCAATAAAATATTCTAGAATCCTAACAGGTGAGGCCGCTGTGGCCTAATGGTAATGTCTCGGTTTCGGAACCAAAGGGTTCCAGGCTTGAGACCGCATTCCACTGAAGATCCATCGTGTATTGGGGCTGTTGCATAATAAATCACACGTAGGTGCCAAACGCCCTACGCCTGGTGTTGTGCGGAAGTTTGGAGAGGAAGTGTCTGCTCAGGAGTCGCTCTCGTCATCTAACCATGTTTCAAAATTATGAGGTCTATCGTAAAATAGTCCTCGTGTTGCTTCAAAACGAGGCGTTAGTATAACTAAACTAAAATTAAACTTAATAAGTGTATAGAATTTAAAATACCTACACAGATTATTTTTTCAGATCTTACGTTTTCCTCAATATTATTTTCAGATATAATCGCCATTGAAAGAAAATTTAGACGGATAGTTGGGAGGCGACAATAGATTGATTCCCTTTGCCCATAAACATAAGGAAAATTGTAATTTCAATCCTCATTCATCTGTCATTTCTTCATATAATTTCATGACGGTTGGAACTTTGAAGATGAAAGAGGGTGGGGGAGAATACATCTGAGGAGAGATTTCTTACAAGGTGTCACAAGTTTAGAATAAATAGGAGTCGAAATTAGGTGTTGAAAACGCATATTAATTTATTGACGCATAATAATTGCTAAGAAATTGCTCCTATTGAAAAATTTTATGCCGAAGTTGGAAATTATGATAAGACGATAATTTGCCAAAAATTTAATTATATTTTTATATTTACTCGTAATCGTTTATATGATTGCGCAGGGTGCCCACTAAAGTCCCCTACACCCACAATTCTTAATTTCTTAGAGACTGCATTTTTAGTCATAAAAGTTGTACCTAAATATAGTAAAATGGCTATGCGCTACGCGATGAGACCACTTACAGCGCCACCTGATGGAGAACTGCGGAATTAGCATTCCTATCTGGAAAATGGTATGATACAGGAGAAAAAATGTAAATTACAAAGTTATAGGGCATCATAAATTAAGTACAAAAAGACAACTTGGGGATATTAATGATAAGCATAAAAGATTTACCCGCACATTTATATTTTTTTCGTGATGTCCAACACTATTACGTATATGAAAAATGGGAAAAACAACTAGTTATTACAAGATAGCTTTTTTATCGGTATTCAGATTGCTCTCCGTCAGCTACAATACATATTTGCACCCTTCTTTGAATTTGACGTTGCACACTAGTTAAGGTGACTGCCTACGTTCATCATTAATACGTTGACGATTGTCCTTCAGTGTTGTTGGAGACGTCGCATAGACCTGCTTTTTAAAGTATGCAAATATAAAAAAATCTTTGGGGTCTTTTATTTTTGTATAAAAGGTAACATTTCCCCCTTTTGTTTACGTTTCATGACGTCACATTTTTGGAAGTTGCGAACACACAAACGTGGCTCTTAATATTATTGTCCGAATGGTGTCATTTTGTATAAATGCGATGATACTCTACCAATTTGAGAATACTTTTTTTCCTTCTTAGATCTTACAGTTTTCTAGAAAGAACAATAATTCCTCAATTTGCAGCAATTGGCGCTGCAACCTGACCGACCCCAGACACCACCCCTATGACCATAGCCGGAGCTGCTCTGAAGCTAGGGGGGATGGAAGTAACCCCAATGGGCGACACTGTATTTAAAAGAAAGATGGTTGCGTGTTCCAAAGACAATGGTGGGAGAAACTGTGCAGATTTTTTTCTCGAAGCCGTGCGTTCAGAATCTTTACAATAAGTAGAATTCTTATAAGCAATCTACCTAACAAACAGACTACTAATGAAACAGACTTTTATCTAAAACGAATATTACTTTCAGATCGTATCTACAAAACTAATTTTATTTCTTTCCTATACAATTTCTCCAACATGCAGTGGGTGATCGATTGGCAAACGGTTTCGGATTGCTAATGTATTTAAAATCTAAAACCTTCACGAAAATTCTTATTTTAGGGCAACAATATCCTCATCGTACAAGCTCAAGAAGCGTCTATCTATACAAGATTCGTATACTTGGATCTTGCCGACATTTACTAGCGCTGCCACTAGAAACTGATAATATTATATAGATACACAAAACAAGGTGTGAGGATTTGACGCATCCTGAGAACATCAGCAGCTATGAGTTATTAAATTATCTTTTTTTTACATATAGACACATTTTATTGCTCCGTACTTGATTTCTGGCTGAATATAGATACTTCTTGATATGAATAATTTATAATAAATATAAGTAATCAATCAAAAGAGAATTTTTTGTTTTCTCCAAACCGAATTTTCAAATCCCAAAAATTCAAGGTATATCAATGACCTTTCAGTGAAAAATTCGTAAAGAAAATCAATCGTATTTAGTTATGCTTATTGACCGAAGGTACAATTTATAGTCATTTAACGAAATATTTTAAATGAATAAGAACTTGCAATTTAAAAAATATATATTTTTAATCTTTGTTCCCCTATATCGGCAAAACCTTTAAAATTGACTTTCACGGCATTTTTTTTCTTAAGTTTCATACGGAAAACCAGTCCTTCCATTCTCCAAGATGAACATGAACTAATAATAAATGGAATAAGTATGAAGGATTGTCGAACAATCAATCTTTTCCATTCACAATAAATCATAATGAGACCTGAAGCCAACAATAACTGAATGCAACTAAGACTGCTTCCTGACTCTAAGAAGATATTTTCCTTTGTTTTGTGCCACATTCGATCTGTTTCGCTAATCTTCAACAAATCCATCATTTTATTTGTCATCTGTTTTTGTTCTCTTTGAATCTCACAATGAGGAACTTTCTTTCTTTGTAGTATTCATTACATTTATCTATTTTATTCTTTCTGCAAGTTTGATCTTGCCTTTGTTTCCTCTACTAAGAAGACAGGTCATGCTTCTTCTTCTTCGAGAAAACTTCGTCTCCTTTTCTTCTTGTTTTTTAGTACATACTTATAATTAATTCGATGTTAAATATTCATTTAGTTTTTGGTAAGCTATTTTAAAATAGTAGTCTCGAATTTTTTACACTCGCACATTTTAGATGAAGGGGAATGCTTTAACCTTCTATTTCAATTAAAACTTCATCATTGAAAGAAACATAAATTTTAAAAAACACTGGGAAAAGTATAGTTTTTTTATTTATAATAACCAAAAGTAGAATTTCTTTTAATTAAGAATTCTCATTTAAATATTCAGTGGTTTTGAAGAAGATTTCTTTATTTTGTTAACTATAAGATAGTTCTTTGAAGCAAATTTTAATACAGACAGAATTACCCGTTATAATATTAATTTTTTAATATTCTATCGACTGTTCAGAACTACTTTTTCTTCAAAGTCGGTGAATAATTAATTAAGAAAAGTGAGAAGACAAAAAAAGATAGTATTAATTACATTAAAAAACAGTAATAGTTAGAGTTCAGAAACTTACACTGAATTAAAGCATATTTATCAAGTTTTGGCATTAAAATTTTTAAAATGCTTATAGGTTAAGCAATTGCTAATTATTCAAAATGCATAAACTTTTAAACTTAATGAAAAAATGAGTAACAGACTATAAACAATATATTTAGAGAAAAACTAATTAAATAATATTCAGAAGATTTATTTAGGTTAAATGAAGGGAATTTATGATGGAATCAAAATATAAAACAGGTAAAACTGCATTTTTTTGATAGAAATATATTTATGGCATTTAATTACTCTGACATTTTTTAAATAAAATCATTAGTTTTGATACCAGAAGCCAGAGCAAGTAAGTAAGCCTAAAATATGATCTGGTATTTCGTTACGTAAATACAAATGAAAAATCCACCTTTTTTAAGAACAATAAAATGAAACATTTGTCATTATATTTTTTATAAGAGTTATCAAAATAATTCATTATAATTAAGTATTTCATTATTTTATTGAATTAATAACATTTCAATAAACTATTTAATTCAGAACAATGGTTTTTTAATGTCGTGCCTACATTTTCATTGTTAAAGTTCGTATTTCGTGTTATAATGAAACACTTAAAAATTATAATTCTGGTATAAAATAAATGACTAAAGAAAATTCATATATTTAATTAACTTATAGAATTTTTGCGCATGGAAGAAAATAATAAGAATTACTTTATAGATTCATAGTCAGAAGATTCTTTTTTAACCCTCTGACTCCTATACCAATGTAACCAATGCATGCAACTTCTATACTAGTAGAAGGTGGTTCCGGCCGGTTATTGTTCGAGCAGTGAAGGCAGTTGGGCGGTGGTCATTAAGGCATCCTTAGAGGTAGGAATAAGAAGATGAAAAAGCCTTCAGTGACATCTTCCACCATCTTGAAGTGACGAGAAAGGGGAGACAGGGTGGACGGAAGCTCTATTTCATTTATCCGTTAAAACAAACTTCCATTATTAGCTGCTCAGGTGCAGGAACCCTCAGTGGTCAGAGGTTAAAATTGTATTCTTGAACCAATCAGGCATATATAATGTATATATCTTAACGTTAAAGAATTAAAACTAATTTTATCTGAGAATTAAATAATCAGAACAAAATTTTAATATTAACTGTTCCTTAAAACTAAACTGAAAATGATTTTTTAATCCAATAAATGAAACAATTATATGGTTCTCAAATCACTTAAGCTAACATTGTGGTTTCTTGAGTGTTTTAGTAATAGAAAATAGATAAATAATTATCCATATAATTAAAATCACGAAAGTAGTAATGATGATTTCAACACATGTAAATTAAAAGAAAATGATAATTATCATTATTTAATACGTTACTTGTTTGCGTCAAACCCTAATTAGAGAAAACCAGAAAATAGTAAACACACACCTTGGACGCGTCGATGTTATAATGAGAAAAAGAATAGTAACGTACTTAAATCAGGAAAAAAGGAGCAGGTAAGATTCTCCTCGAAGATAAATCTAGTAACATGTTATAGCACAGTTATAATTTGTTGTAGGAGGCAAAAAAAATTGTGGTACTCAAAGAAAAGAAAATCGTAATCGAATCCGACCCTTATAACTGGAGACAGGGCTGGCTAGACACAATTCCTGGAAAACCTAATCACCTGTTCGAACTTTTTTTATTGCGACTGCAGAAATATATAGGAATAATATTTTCATTCAACGTAGCCCATTTTATCAACTGGATAGTGTAGCACTAACCTTCAGTGTGGTTTTAATAAGCATCCATAACTCTCTCCTCCATGACCGTACACCTTCCCTGCCCAAGATTGGCTTTGCGTCTCCTTTAACACCACAGCCACAGGCCTTCAGGCAGCAGATTTGGAGTTAAAGTGATAGCGAAAATTAAAAGGTATATCTTGTTTGTTTTGGGGCCTTGTTCTGGGAAAGGGAATGTCCTAAAGGCACCGAAGGTCCTTTCCTGTAAATGCTTGATGGTTATTAGTGAGTTCGTTCTTGTTCTTTTTTTTATTCTTGTAAAGTACTCCTCTTCTTTAGGAAGGATTGTGTTTTATCTTTCGGGGATAAATAATATTTAATTGTTTCTTTCTAAATGTTATATCTATGATTTTTATTTTTCAAGATGGTTTTGGGTGAGGAATGAGATTTGTTTTTTCTTGAAGAAATGGAAATGATTCTATACAATTTCTTCTTCGTGCCTCATTTTATCGTTGTAATCAAACTTGTAGTTATAAATTTCTACCTTATTTGTAAGAAAAATGGAGACATGATCAGTAAATTACTTCATCCCATGAGCAAATGAATATAAAGAAGACGATTTTATCTTATTCAGGGCATCATGGAAAGAATAATAAAATTATTATAATATTATTATAATAATATTCCTATTATCAATGTTGAAACAAAGTCGCAGTGAGATGAATTGAGTGAATTATATATATTTGTTTTCATACTGACTGTACGTGATTTATGTGCAAAAGTAAAATGATAATTAAATTGTAGTAAATTAGAATTAGTTAGAGCAACTGAAGAAGTTTAAGGATACTCTGTATACACATGTCACATGTATCTATTAATTTATTAAGAAAATATTTGAGGATTTTTGTCTATTCGTCCATCAAAGGTGTTTTAAATTTCTCTAAATTTGGTTTGCATTCATTAAAATCCTCTCTTCTTGAAACACTAATGCCTAGTTCAGCGCGAGTATAATATTGGGCAGTGGTCCAGAAGAGAACGGCTTACATGAGCAAGCACCTCTCTCTCGATTACGTGTCACACCAGCTGGAAGGTTTTTGATACTCGGAATATGATTTAATGTGCACTGAACCCATACACGGCGGTAGTTGTGGAATCGGTTCCGGAACCTCTAACCCTCTGGCTCAGAAGAGACATTGCAAAGGCTTCACGCCCTAATTCTATTTGATTTGAGTAGTGATACACACTTGGACAGCATATCGGCTTCTTATTTCCATTCAGAACATCCTTGACATATGCTCCAATCGATTCTGTTCGATTGCCTCAGACGGCATAATTTGCCGTTTGAACATTTTACGATATCATCAAAAGTCACCTCAGGAAAAAATGGTCATTACTCAGGAGATTATCAATAACACTCTGGTTTCCATTGTGCCTATGCCAGCGAAATGAAAGAGGGTTACGCAATTATTCATTATGTTTCGCACTTCGATATTTTAAAATTGCAATGATATATTTTATAGATATTCCATCCAGGCATAATAAATACTAAACGAAGATTTTTGATTTTTCTCTCCTCACTATGTGTCAATAAGTATGAATCTTGATAATTGAATCAGGATCCGCCAGGTAATACTGCACTGATCCTTATAACCAGTAGTTATGGGCATTACTCAATGTATATTTCGATGATCTTCCTTGCAGTAAGGAGTATGCAATACGTTTGCTCCTATAGAAAAAAAACCATAGAATTAATTCCCGAGGAAAATATTTTTGGACCAATGAGAATAGAAATTCGCAAGATGCGTGACAATTTTGGTTCTAGAATAAGTTCCCTTCCGCTAGGCATGCGTTTTCCCTTGAGATGCGTTGCTCTTCACACAATCTCGCTTTCCAAGTTTCCCCCTTCACCAGCCTCTCTGTAGCAGAATAATATGCCTGTACAACGAGCAGGTAACTTCTCTACCAAATTGCATAATATGATTTCTTACAGGCTATCTGCGCTTAGTGTTTTAAAATAAAGTTACGGAATTAAGGTTCAGAGCTCATAATGCAATTCCCCTCAACAAGAACGTCCTTGAAAGTTGAAAGAAAATATAGTAAGACGCATTATCATTTTACTTTTGGATAAATTTTCTTAAGCAAAACACCTGTAAACAAGTTTTTACGTGTCAAGATGTTAGAAATAAATGTGCTTAAGTATTTTGTTCGTTAAAGATTAACGGTTTTGTGAATTAAGAAATGAGATTTTAAATTGAAATTTAAGACAGTGTATTTCTTAGTTGTTTTTTGAAGCAAAATTTTATTATTATAATGCTTTTTGTACTTGTAACACTTGTCTGTTTTAACATTTATGGAATATGGAAGTCTTGGCAAAGCGTGAAATTGATATGCATAATTAACATGAAAGAATATTTTCTCATTTTCAATTCAACCAGATCTTATACATTACAGTAACACAATCTTCTATTCATAATGCACCGTTTTATATTAGTTTTCAATTAAAATTGTGTAAATAGAATACTCAATTTATAATATCGCAAGTATAATAGGTTAAGTGACTTACAATAATTAGTTTATTCACAAACTTGGATCTACTAATGATGAGGGCAGAGTTCTTAGGTTTCCATATGAGTCAGAAGGGAGGATATAATCTGCCCGACAGACACGCCTGAGCTTCGATTTTCCCAGAGGCCCAGAGCTATTTCTCTGCAAAATTGCAATAACACTAAGTTCAACAATTTGCCTTATATGGTTTCGTGGATTTTCTGTGTATAAAATTAACATATTTTAAGTATATTGAATTGCCACGTATTAACGCCACCGGGCTACAGATTTGGCAGTTTTAAGTGCCGCCAAATTTAGCCTATGCCGTATTAACATAGTTTCGCGGTTTTTTATTACTTACGTATTAACGCCAATTTAGCGGTTTTAAGTAGTGCCAATTTGGCGGTTTTAAGTGGCGCCAATTTGGCGGTTTTATGCCGTATTAACGTCAATTTGGCGGTTTATAAGTGCCCTTGATTTGGCCGGATTTTTATAAAACAAGATTGCTCTTTATTGGCTCGTACCGCCAATATGTAGCCTCGGAGAGCCCAAACTATTCCTATCTGCAAGAATTGCGACAACACTAAGTTGATTACACTAAAGCCTTATAGTTTCCGTTAATTTTCTGTTCCTGTATAAAGGTGTT